>OX421458.1:1249935-1257435 GCA_949126865.1 Montipora capitata | reverse complement strand
TCCCAAAATAGCTATTTGAAAAACAGAAATTAAAATGGCCGCCGTATCTGCAAAAAGGTCAATGGGTAGAGCCTCACTTTGATCCAACTGCCTTCCACAACCTCGGACTGCAGTCTTGAAACCGCATGCCCCATGATATGTTTGCTGACCGTGACTTGAGCCCTCTGTGTCCCGCAGAGACGACACCTTATTGGTCAGTTGGTGTGATAGTGGACCGCGCGGTCATGGTAACAAGAGACAAAAACAACCTTCGCAGCACAGGCGCGATCTAAAAATAGATTTCGAATAACTATTATTGGACACAGGGATTCGCTCCCTTGCCTAAGAACAATAGCCCCCGTAAAGAAAGAACTAAGCTAAGACCAAGCGTGAATTGAGGATGTCTTTGTATTCTTGCTGGGACGCCGGCTGCCATGTTTTCATCTTGGATAAGAGTGTAATCACGCACAGTCTTAATTCTTAACTAAATAGAAGCCATTTCTAAACCACGCCAAGAGCCCATAATCAGGGGCCTTCAACTCCAATGGCCGAATTTATACTGGAGGCAAATAACTCATCTAAGAGGAATTATCCGTCTAAAACGGGTATTTTGTCTATAATTCATCTAGATATACATCCGGTGTTATGACGAATTATAGACCAAAACTTGTCTGTCAGCACGTATGTATCTGTGTCAAGAACGATTGAGAATATATCTTGTATCCTGTTTTCTTTACTCTCCCAGTTCTTTGAGTACGTTGAAGAAGCTGAGTGGGTAGTCGAAGTTCTGAAGTCCACAGGACTACCAAGCGCTATCACGGTGTGCATTGGTCCAGTCGGAGATAGTAACAATGTCCCTGTGGGAGAGTGCGCAGTAAGGCTTGCAAGAAAAGGTGAGTTCTGTCTCAAACGAATTCCCTTAAGTTTATTTATATACTGTACAGTCCTCTTTAATCTAAGCCAACAAGTCAAGTGAAATTTCTAGAACTTCCCATATTAGGGACCTTTAGACCGGAGAACAAGGGCTACTGCGAGTAATGCGAGTACGAGTTTTCCGTTCTGAGCATGCGCACCTCGAAAAATGTCGGCCTCCAAGCTTTATGCGCATGCTCAGTACGCAGAACATAGAAAGGACGACGACGGCGGCTATAAAAACGTCATGTACTTAAAAATATAATTTCCGATTATTAAAATCATTCGCGATTATTCGTTATTATAAGTCATTCGGAAATGGAAATTGTCTATAGACCGAATGCATAAATGGCGGCCAAAGAAACATTCTTTTGTTTATGTGCTAATTAGACTCACTAGCCTCGCTCTCAAGCAATATTTCTTTTGTATTTTGTACATGCCTACGAACCTGGTGAGTCTAATTAGCACATAAACAAAAGAATATTTTTTTGTCCGCCATTTATGCATTCGGTCTATGAACTTTCCAATTCTCTACTTTCTCAAATCCCATAATACACCTCTTTTACCCACCCAAATCTTGCATAATCATTGTTTGCAATTTCTCCTTGGACATAAAGATGTCCCAGGAGAAATCGAAAACAATGCCTATGCAAATTTTTGTGGGATGAGAGAGGTGTATTATGGCATTTGGGAAAAAAAGAGTAATAACATTAAAACGAACGGTACGTATTTTTGGAAAGAAAATTTATCATCGGGTGCTCACGTCCTCCATATAACCTCAAATTTGATTCGTTGTCAGAGCGAGAACGGCAAGGAAATGTACCCAAATGTAAAACGCACGCGCGGAGCGTGCAGAGCCATGAGGGAGTTTAAGCACGCGACGTTTCTGAGCCACGGACGGCAACCGGAAATGAACAGTTCGCATGCCAGGACAGTACTGTCTCTCAGATTTTTAACCTTATCATCTCTAGTGGAAAAAAGATATTTAGCAATATAAAGGTGGTAGGGACAAGACAAGTTAAAAGGGAAAACAGCTCACTTCCGGTTGCCGTCCGCGTCTCAAACACGCACTTGCTTAAGCTCCCTATTGTTTTTGTTCATTAAAGCCCAAGCGATCGGCTTCAACATTTGCTTCAACATCCGTTCGATTTTGTTGAACGATGTTGACCGCTGGGGTTGGCAAACGGTTTCAACACATCATCAACATTTGATTCAACAAAAATTTACGAGAGGCCTTGTATTCAGTCCCAGGCTGCAGGCGCAATTGTTACTATGGATACGGACATGATCACGTCATTGGGAGACCGATTAGTGCGCACGCGCATACCCAGCGATGTTGATAGAGGGGGGCAAACGGCTTCAATCTCATTCAACGTTCGCGATAACAAAAGAAATGTTGAATGGTCGTTGAAGCAACGTGTAAACGCTTTTAAACTCATTCAACATCGATTCAACTTCGATTCAACATGTTTCAACACGGTTGAAAAGGGGGGGGGGTGTGGTGGGGTGGGAAAGAGCTTCAACATTGCTGTTTAACAAAATCGAAGGGATGTTGCAGTCGTTTGCCCTTAACAACTCGTTTCACAAGACCAAATTTTCGCCTTTCACTCCTCACCGACGCAACTCTGTATGCAGTTTCTTCAGAAACGGACCCTTTCGTTCATATGTTGGAGGGTGACTAGCGAGATTTATTTATGAGGGTAAAAATCAAAAAATATAGAAAAGGAAAATAAGAAATGAGAATCTGTGGATAATCCCGAAGAGTTAGCCGTTCTCAGGCTGATTATCATAGTGCTGAGTCTGTAAAAGCGTTCTTTCGTAGATTCATTGGCCGAGTTGATTCAATTACGGCGGTTAAGGAGACGAGAGGGTAAGCGAAAAAAAAAGCAAACAAGCAAACAACAACACTGGTTCAATGAACAGTCTTCTGCTCTTGTTGTGGTGTTGTTTAAATTGCCAATACCATTCCAAACGTTCTAAAGAGGAAGCAGACAAAAAGACATGCGCACGATTGTTATTGACCCTTACTAAGTTTAATCTTGGGGCATTCGCGACGCCCTTCTTAAGTAAAACCCTAGGCTTGATTTCCTGCCGTTTCGGGGAGTGCGGTTAACAACCTCCTACCAACGAACGACCGGTTCCGCGTCGTTTGTCCTTGACGTAGCATCCGTCGCAATTGTATTTTGTACTTGGTAGGCAGGCGACTTTCTTATTGGTGGAAAATACAATTGGCTGGACCAGTGATCCAGCCGTGGTGTTCGCGAAGGAACGTAGGAGCACAAAACGACTGGTCAATTGAGCCCACTAAAACCCTTGTCGCAGCTTTATTTTTCTTTTTCCAGGTGCTGATATCATTGGAGTAAACTGCAAATTTGATCCCTCTATCTCTCTTCAAACTCTTGTTATGATGAGGGAAGCACTTGACAAAGAAGGACTCCGCTGCCATTTGATGATACAACCCGTCGGTTATCACACCCCAGATGCCGGAAGGACAGGATTTTCCAGCTTGCCTGAACTTCCTTTTGGTAAGAGAGCTCTGAGGCCCCATCCAACATAAAGAGAATTGAGGCCACTGGTAACAACTACTATCCTAACGATTATGCGGCAAGAAGTGTTTCGCGTTAAAATGCGCTATTTATTCTCTCTCCCTTCCCTCCTTCACTGTTGAATGCGCAAGCGTCTATTTTGTTGGGTGCCGTGGTCTTATCATGGCTAAAACGTGGACTTAAGGGGGAGGGGGAAAGGGAAGCGGAACGCGATGGTGATGGTGAAGAGAGGCACTTGCGCGCGGGGGGTGGGGGGAGTGTCCCAGTGTAATTTCTTTAGGATTGTAGGTCGGTGTTAAATGAATTGGTTGAGCATCGGACTACCGTGCGGGAAGTTATTCGCTATTTTGTATATATAAGGAGCGATCCCATATGGTATAGCTGTCTCTTCGGCTACCTGTGTGTAGTCCCTGATATGGAGATTAAGTACCCGGATGTTTTTTTTTAAACCTAAGAAGAAGCGTAGTGCGTAATTAGTGCTGTTTTTGTAAAATAAGCACACTTTTATTCCTTCATCTGCATCATGAATGCTTAAGAGATCCAACACCTACCTTTTATAACTGCACAGCCTTAGAGCCCCGAACTCTAACCCGATGGGACGTACACAAGTACGCCAGACAGGCCTATGATTTGGGAATCAGGTATATCGGCGGATGCTGTGGATTTGAACCTTATCATATAAGGGCAATCGCAGAAGAGGTAAGAAAACTGACTTCCTTCTTTAAGACACCGATCACACTCAGTGGGTGTCTAGGTGATATCCTGAATGGAAACGTTCGATTAGTCCTAAAAGAACCCCGAAAAAAAACACCTTAAAATCACCAAGCATCCTTGCAGCAGCTTTCAAATCTATTCAATCTTTAATTTAATTACATACGGATTCTTCAAGAATCAGCTTGCAGATTTTTCAATAATCTGTAGGTTTAGCACTCTCATGGCCCAAGCTTTTTCTCGACTGCTTTCAGGGCAGTGCTGTCTTCGTCAAGAAGGACTTAAGATCTTTCAGATCGAAGCCCTGTCATATCTTAACTCTTCACTTACTCCTTGATAAACCGTGTGCATTTTTCCAAACCAAACTGTAAATTCCCACTTAGTTATAAGGCAATTTTGTCACCATAAGGAGGTGATGTTTCGACGCGTACGGTTAACTCGAAATGTCGGGGCTTTAGTTTTCCTTTAGTTGGCGATTCCCTCCTTTCCAGGCCCCTGTTTTCTTCGCGGGTAATCCCGTCACCTTGAAGTCATCAAGATCGATCGACCCGTGATCTCGAAAGCACTTAAAACACCTTTTCTGCAAGAGCCCCTTTCAACAAGTTACGAGTCGTTCTAATTTTGAGCTCTAACTTTACCAGCTTTCACCAGAACGAGGGTTTCTTCCGGAAGCAAGTAAAAAACACAGTTTGTGGGGAGAAGCACTGAAAAACTATCCAAAAGAATGGATTAGAAAAAGGTAATATTTGGTATTAACATCTCCGGCACCTCAACGCTTTTACTCGGCTCGTGATCTTAAAGTTCATTCTCCGAACTATTACCATAGGTCTTACCATAGAGCACTGGTCATTAGAATTTAGTATTACATCAAGGTAATGGCTCTTGGCTGATAATAATCTTCATTCTCCATACTTGTCCGCCTGACAGTGTATTGGAACTGTGAGGTGAATTTACATACTGATCAATCGTGGGAATCAAAGGGTTAACTAGTGTATTTTCACGACAATCCGAAAAGCCAACGTACACACAACATATTACGTAGTTGATTGTGAGCAGTGAAAAGTCGGCGTTCGTGAATTTAGATCGGCGGTATAATGCTTGTGGAATTCTAGAAAAATGGAATACTTGAAATGATGATTTTTTTCTGTTGTTAGGCTACACGAAAACAATTCGAGTTCTACTGACTGAAATCGAACCTATCACCCTCCGATTACTAGTTCGGGGGAAGCTTAGATCTAAACTTGGCACATATGAGAACGTCCTGAATACTGCTAGAACTAAAATGGCAAATGAACGAAGTGATAATTTTCTTCTGTTTTGACACGTGCATACTTGGAAACTTGTTCTCGCTTTCTGTGGGGGTCCGGCATTTAACTTGGCGCTTAAACCCGTTCACTGCAACGGAAGCCAATAATTACGAGCGAGCAACTGGTACCTTTTGTTAGAGTGGTAATTATTTACTTCTCGCGCAAATGCAAAAGTTAGTTCATCCAATTGTGATGTAATGGGAGACGCTGTTCATTGATTGGTCAAGTTAATATACATGTCAACGCTTTGCGAGAGAAACCGTTCTAAACACAGATGATCTGGGAAAACGATAAATCATTGAAACATTTGTGAGTTTAGAAGCCCTAAGTCATGCTATCGATCTGTGGGTCATCGGCAAGATATCAGGTGCAAGCGAAGTGCGCGTTTAAGCCTCAAGGAACTTTGATTGTCTACCATTTACAAAAAAATTCCGGAAAATTTCGGTGGAAATTTCCATGGGGTGAAAAACGTGTTCCATTTAACTCAAGTCCGTTCGCCGCCCGGTGATTGCGATTTAGAAATATGGCCGTGAATAGCCTGGAACTGGTGAGACCTTTCAAAACTTGTAAATGAAACAGACATTTCCATCGGAAAGTTTCCAACGGGAAAACAGGACTACCTTTTCAGACGTCCCGCTGCTCCCGGAAATTTTCCAGTGGAACGAACCAAAGAGTCGTGTTCCATTTACAAACCAACCGGAATTTGCGGAAATTTTTTTAAAATGGTAAACAACCTTCATGATCTTTTGCTTTTCATTTTCGCGTGCACCTCGCGCGTAGCCCCCATCAAGGCTTGCGCGCAGTTTACTGAGCGACAAGTTGAAAATTCGAATTCGTCAATAGTTAAATAGGCGGTTGACCTTTTTCCGTCGTTCATGCCAACGTTCCCCTATTACTTCATGTTCCATAGAGTAAATCTACTTTGTCGTAAGTACCCATTTTCTTTGGCTATCTTAGCTTTAGGAGGAACAACACACTAGCAGCGTTGACAAACATGCTTTAAACTTGACATGAACAAGGAGGAAAACAATCTAACCTGCGATCAGGCCCTCTTTTCTTAAGATAGGGTGCCTAGAAAAAAAAAAACACCTTCTCGTAGGTTCTTTTCCAACGCTAAGTTCGAAAACGTCGTTTTATTGTTAAACTGAAGGCTCATTCTTGTCAGCTTTCTAATTCAATTCATAAAATTGATTTGAGACTGTGTTCCTGTTCCATTTGTCAAAAGATGTCCAAAGTCATTT
Organism: Montipora capitata; assembly: GCA_949126865.1. Classification (NCBI taxonomy): domain Eukaryota; kingdom Metazoa; phylum Cnidaria; class Anthozoa; order Scleractinia; family Acroporidae; genus Montipora; species Montipora capitata. The sequence goes on along the minus strand of OX421458.1, from coordinate 1,250,739 downwards.
TACTTTGAAGTGATGAAAACATGTGTCAAACGGTTGTTGAATTGTTTTTTATTCCGTTCTCAGGGCCAACCGAGCTTACTGGGAGAACCTGGAACCCGCTTCCGGTCGTCCTTATTCCCCCGCAATCAGCAAGTTTGAAGGACCAGCTTGAGGACTTTGGTTATCGCTCTTCATAAAAGTCCGTTAGAAATCCAATGTTACCTTAAAAGAGTCCCTTCCATGATGTGAATCGTTATGTTAATTAACAATTAGACCCGTAGCCCGCAAGGGCTACGGGTCAATAGCCCATGAGGCGAAGCCGAATGGGCTATTGACCCGTGGCCCTTGCGGGCGAAGGGTCTAATTGTTTTAGTATCACCCAATTAGTCGGACAGAAAAGGCAATAGCAAAGTTAGCAAATGCAAGTTGAAGAAATAATTATTTGGGAATAAAACGAAAGAAAGCGGCACGCTTTTCGCTACTCGAGGACTATTACTAATAGTCCTCTAGTAGCGTAGCCAATCAAAATGCACTATTTGGCCAAGCCTATAAGCGGAGCTCCCGGGTTATGTATTCTTACAACAAGACGCTTGGAGGCGTTTACGCGGAATGGGTCGATGTAAGCATTAAAAGTTTTTGTAGCGATAATCGGTCTTTTACACTAGCATACAAGCTTGCGTCAGGAAGGCTTCTGCTTGCATTAAAGTTGCCACTAGGGACACCTGGGATTTGAACAGTGGAGTGGCAACGACACAAGGGATTTTCTGACATAAAGTAAATTAGGAAACGGTTTAAAGGGTGATCCCTGTGAGGATATGTAATTTG
>OX421458.1:1234935-1244935 GCA_949126865.1 Montipora capitata | reverse complement strand
TTCATAATTTAGCCGTACGTGACGCCCGACAATGAGCGGATGCCGTAGATGGTCATCGTTATTATTATGTCTGATAGGGGACTGAAATAGTTTTACATGTAGGACACAAGTGATTTTCCCGTATATTTTAGGCCGCTATCTTGAAACGCCTTAATGAAGGGGAAATCATTGTAGGAGACGGTGGAATGTCATACTGTTTGGAAAAGAGGGGATATGTGAAAGCTGGACCGTGGACACCTGAATGTACGGTTGAGAACCCTGAAGCAGGTTAGGCAAGGAAAGTAGGGAAACTAAAGGACTTAAAATTGGTAGGGCTGCAACGATACATTTTCTTACTGTATGATGTACGATAAACAATTCGATACGAGTGCCACGATACGATACATATCTCGATACATCATTACATAAATAATTATGTACAATGGGAAGACATTTTCCGACGAACAGCGTGTTTTGTCCATGGTTGCGCAAGACTTTGTCACCTGACAATGATCTTGAAAAATACGAGTCAGATCGGAAGCTATACGAAGCAAGGATGGAACTTTCTTGCCCCCGTGTTTAATAACTTGCTACAAAAGGGTTACTTTTGCGTAAGGAGTCATTAAAGACAGTGATTTCTGAATGTTGAATAATAATAATAATAATAATATCGCGATATGTTGCTTAAATATCGATATTCGTATCGTTGCAAAAAATATCGCGATTCACCGGTGCACCGGTTTATCGTTGCAGGCCTAAAAACTGGCAGTCCAATACAAGAAGTCAGGGCATTGTTAAGTGTTAATAATGATCATGATAAAGCACTCTAGCCTTGCAGGTAGCTTACATAAACAGGAGCGTAAAGCAACGCTTTCTATTCTCGGATCAAGATTATGACCCAATGGTGAATAAACGCACCTATGTTGTGGACACTACAGATGGTTAAACATAACTTGTTGGTATGATTTTGCGGGACCCCGTAGTCTCAACACATAGAGCGGCTGATATTTGCATTGACGATAAAAAATTATCATTTTGATGTGTTACTGATGACAAAGCTGACGCTGAAAACATTTTGATGTGTTACTGATGACAAAGCTGACTCTGAAAACAATGAAGACCTTGACGACAATGATGATGACGATGACGTTGACGCCAATGAAAATGATCGTGATGATGATAATAACTATTGACATCAACAAAACGGGTCCATAGTACTGTCGTTCACAAATGAACCACATTTGAAACTTCTTTTTTCCAGCTTAGCCCAATACTGCATAAACCATGTTTTACATGTTTTCAGGGATTTCATTAAGATTTTGAACAGTTGGGCAAAATAGGCCACTTCGGGAAATACCATAATACTCTTTGTTTGTCTCCCTAAATTTTGTATAAGCATTGTTTTTGTTTTCTCTTGGGACCATTGTAAGTCCCAATAGAAACTGGAAACATTGCTTATGCAAAATTTGGGGAGATCGACAAAGATTATTGTGGTATTTTCCGAAGTGGCCTGTTGAAAAAGTTGGTAGGGATGTTAAAAGCAACCGGGTAAGTTTGTGTTCACAGACGGTCAATTTGCCTGTTGCCCAGCCCCTAATGAAACCCCTTTGTTTTTCTTTTCCATGAAGTGCGTCAGCTTCATCGTGAATTCCTGCGAGCAGGAGCTGATGTTATTCAAGCCTACACATTTTCGTATGATGATGACTTAGATGGTGATCATGCTAAGTATGGGGTGAGTACAGCCTATTATTATATAAGTATAGATATTTACGTGCATTTCCGTGATGAAATAAAAACGACAAACGATGTTTTGACCACAGGTAACCCAGGCTCACTGTGTGTGCCACATAGGTAAATATAGAGAACATATGAGGCGAAGTTTAGGTCTAGAAATTTGCTAGAAAATGGAAATAAAAATGGATGGAACTTACCATATGGTGAGCTGTTGTTGTCTTTAATACGTACACGAAGTTTCGGGAAAAATGGTCCCCGTTTACCTTCCTTCATAGTATAGTAGGTTGATTTAGCAACAGAACGGGAACGTCAGTGGCGCCTGCGCGCGCAGAAAAAACACCAATGAGAATTCAGAAAAGAGTAGACTCCATTCTTTTCTTCTCTATTCTAAATTCTCATTGGTAGTTTTGCTGCGCGCGACGTCGCCACTGACGTTCCCGTTCTGTTGCTAAATCAGCCTAGTGACAAGGTAGGAAACGGAAGCCAGCGTCGGGACTCCGATCGACCCAAAACAAGCACGATTTTTTTCGCCAAAATCGAATCCAGTCGCCAAATAAACACGCCAGGCACGTGGAACATGAATTTCTCTAAACCATGAATCCACTGAAGCATCTCCAGGTAGCAATGCGAAGCCACCAGGCTCAGTGAGTTTTATTTTGAGCAATTTGGGACTCCCCTCCCTCCAGGGGGACTTATTATACTCGTCACCAGGCGTCCCAAGTACATTGCCATTTTGAATTGGACACTTTGCGAGGACAACGGTTTCGGGCCGCCATTTTAGCAGGTTAACTTACAAGTTCTACGGAACCTGCTTCGCGTTGCTACCTGGAGATGCTTCAGTGGATTCATGGTTTAGAGAAATTAATGTTCCACGAGCCTGGCGTGTTTATTTAGCGACTGCATTCGATTTTCGCGAAAAAAATCGTGCTTGTTTTGGGTCGATCGGAGTCCCGACGCTGGCTTCCGTCTCATACCTTGTCACTATACTATGAAGGAAGGTGAACGGGGACCTTTTTTTCCCGAAACTTCGTGTACGTATTAAAGACAACAACAGCTCATCACATGGTAAGTTTCATCGATTTTTATTTCCATTTTCTAGCAAATTTCGCCTCATATATGTTCTCTATAGCCTGGGATACCTGTGTTTTCACCGGTGAATTTTGAACTGTAGCGCCGGTGACCTATGCACCGACTTGTAAATATGGCGGCCGACTAGTGTATGGCGTGTATGGTTTTCAAAGTTTTTTTTCTTTTATTGCTTAATTTTCTCCATAAAATACTTCAGAAAATCTTTAAAAGTTTTAAAAGTGTTCAAGCGAGGTATGGAAGGTAAAGATTTCTTTCATTTCAAAAATGTTTTGCTATTTGTTTGGGGCTTTAAAGTTTTGTTCACGATCAGTGGTTTGATAGCTTCTACATTTACACTTACCTCGTTAACTTTATTGATTGATTGATTGATTTTATTTTATCTCCATTAAAAGACTAAATTTACAGACTAATGGGAGTCTAGAAACAAGGTGAAAGGGCAAAATATAGTAAACCTAATTAGAAGCCCTTGATATGACAGTACAATAATTAAATCAATCTTGAGTAGTTAAACATTAAGACACCACAAAAAGGGACTAGGATAAAAAAGTGAACAGAAGCAAGCGAGGGCTTAGCACAAAAACTAGTATTGAGCAAAATAACAGCGAAAAAGGGATTGTCTGAAAGAGTGTTTCGAGGATTTAAGCCTAATAGAGAAAGGAATGTTGTTCCAATAATATTTTCCAATGATAGTTATGATCTCTGTATTTATGTAGTAAACAAATTACTTCATGGTTGGATCATTTGAACGATTTTTATTACTCACTCGTCGTGAAGGATTGTTAAACTCACTCGTTCGTTTAAGCTGGTTTAAGCGATTCTTCACAACTTGTGAATACAAATCGTACGCACTCACCAACCATGAAGTAATATATAGTGATAATAATAATAATAATAATAATAATAATAATAATAATAATAATAATAATAATGAAATATCATCCATCGTCAGTTGTACAATGAGAAATAAACTAAAGTTGAGCAATAAATAGTGTAACAAAGTGAGATATAACATGAATAATTAAGGATGAAGGCGAGAACAGAATAAAAACACACAACCACGAAACAAAACAGAAAAAACCTGACTGTTTAAGCTAAGAAAAGAAACTAATTAGTATGAAAGGGATAAATTAAGATGTTTGACTTGGGAATTTAGGCAAGGCGAAAGAAATGAATCTGGGAAAAACGCGAAGAGACTGACAGTTCTTGAGGAAATTGACATCAAGCTGGGCTTTCTTTGCTTTTGTAGATGTCTTCTCCAAATGGCGAAGCTCGGCAATGGACAACTTCTGATCATATTTGGCTGCTAGATCGTGTAAAATGTTACCAAAACTTCGTAGCAGCACGAAGTAAGATATCGCTTTGATGATCCATACGATGTTTTTGAAATTCATATTTAATCAAGACGTGTTTCGGATGAAACATCATCCATCGTCAGTTGTACAATGAGAAATAAACTAATTTATCCCTTTCATACTAATTAGTTTCTTTTCTTAGCTTAAACAGTCTGGTTTTTTCTGTTTTGTTTTGTGGTTGTGTGTTTTTATTCTGTTCTCGCCTTCATCCTTAATTATTCATGTTATATCTCACTTTGTTACACTATTTATTTGCTCAACTTTAGTTTATTTCTCATTGTACAACTGACGATGGATGATGTTTCATCCGAAACATGTCTTGATTAAATATGAATTTCAAAAACATTGTATGGATCATCAAAGCGATATCTTACTTTGTGCTGCTACGAAGTTTTGGTATTATTATTATTATTATTATTATTATTATTATTACCATTATATTTAATTATTAATGGTGTTAAATAAAGAAAACAGGATACGTTTCAAAAGAAACTCCTATTCTGTGTCAGTGGATGAGTGAAGCACGGATATTTAGTTTTATCAAATGAATTGACCATGTTCAGGAGGTTAGGAAGCTGGCTTCTCCCCATGTGCCCTTCGTTTGTAGGGTGATGGCGAGGATGATGAGTGGAATTTCTCCATTTTATTTTTCTTTAATTTTTTTTATGGGGTTGCCATAGGCAATCCAGTCAAAATATGAGTAGAATTTCTCCGTTGCATTGCTTTTTTTCCTCGTCAAAAAAATGGAAAAGTTGTGCAATTGATCTTTCCTGTCACTCCCCTGTTAAGTATTTTTGGTAGGTTCAGGGGGTAGTAGAAATGCGTAGATTTTACCCAGTGGACACAGCAGAATATTTAATTAACCTGCAATGGCGTTGACATCATTGTAACACGAATGGCGTTTTCGTGGATCTTTAAACAAATTTACCCTTCTGGAGCTAGAGACGGGAAAGTCAATTGGATAAACAAGACAGGGGTTGAAAAATAAATATCTGGAACTTGAAAAGCCATGAGTAATGGACTTGGACAACAATTGCATCTTTCACCCATTTGATTTCAGTGTTGTACATAACAACACAGTTAATAAATACAGCTCAAGTATGCACCACAGTCTACGCCCATGGAGCGTCTAGTTTGATCTAGTCATTCACTTTAAAAACAGTCCTTTGCCAGAAATTGCACTGTCTCTGAATTACAGCAATGCATTGGTTTGTTGCCATCTTTGCTAAGGGGTCCTTTTTTCTTCCTTCCTCTTTTGGGGCAAATGTTTCAAAAGCATTTGCAAACAAAGCAAGCATGTGGCAAGTCAATATTGTGACCAGATGTTACCATGTGCTTCCAGCTGGATAAGTTTCTTGTACCTGCCTTTAAAATAGATAACCTTGAAGAAACGTTGAGTTTATTCTCATTTTGTTTGGTTCTAAAGAAATTATCGACACTGAACCCTTGAAAGTGTACTGGAGGGTTAAAATACTTATAATGGTAATTGCACTGAGTGGAGTGAAATTTGGTCTGAAATTATACATGTGATTTCAAAATCGAACGAGTGCGCAGTGCGAGTTCGATTTGAAATCACAAGTATGATTTTAGACCAAAATTGCACAACACAAAGTTCAATCACCACTTTATTACATTCATTTAGAAATAACACAATAATTATTTAATTGCTAGAATACAGGATTTTATTCAGTACCAATATTTTATTGATCCAGTTGGGAACAAAGTTGCAAAATTCGCCACACAATGGTTTTCTTTCTCTTTCATTTTCCTGCAATTTGATGGGTTACCTTAAAGAAGCCTTGAAATCTGATTGGTTGTTTTGTTTTAATGTTCCTCTCTCATTGGCTGGGGAAATGGTGCGATTTAGGGCGAAAAATACTGCGATTTGGGAATAAATCGTACTGTTGAAAGCCAATCAGGTTGCAAGGATCACCAGTGATTCCAAAATGGATGTAGTAAATACTGGAATTGAGCTGGGAAACAAATTTTCAAGGACAGGGCACATCCAAGCCAGAGTCAAAAGCAAAAGCATTTTCTATGGGACAGGATGATGTTTTGAGGGTGACAAGGAAAATGAATAAGGTATTATGGATGGCCCAGTGGCAAAATAATAGGGAGCTTAAGCACACGCGTTTTTGAGACGCGGACGGCAACCAGAAGTGAGCTGTTTTCCCTTTAACTTGTCTTCACACAACCACATTTATATTGCTAAGTATCTTTTCTCCATTAGAGATGATTAGTATAAAAATTTAGGACACCACTGTCCTGGCATGCGAAATGTTCACTTCCGGTTGCCGCCCGCGTCTCAAAAACGCGCGTGCTTAAGCTCCCTAATCTCTTGCCAGTGGTGAGGGCACTCGCCTCCCACCAATGTGCCCCGGGTTCAATTGGCCATTTCCGAGTTCGTGGCTGCCTCCTGTTCAAAGTGAGTCTAAGTGCGAAGTTTTTGTGATGGTAATTACGTCTACTTTACATATGAATGAAAACTAATTTTCATAAGAAAAACTTCGCACTTAGACTCGCTTTGAAGAGGAGGCAGACATGAACTCGGAAATGGCCAATTCCCAGACTTGTTGTCACATGTAGTCGGGTTTGTTGGTTCTCTACTCTGATCCAAGTGGTTTTTCTCCCTAGTACTTCAGTTTTTCCCTCTCCTAAAAGACTAACCTACAATTCGATATCAATTTATTGATTTGATTTGCCTTCTGCAATGTGTTTCCAATCAGTGCACCCGCGCTAAATACACTTGACACAAAGTAAATTTCATCATCATTGAAATCCAATTAAAGTACATGCTTTGAAAATCTAACTCCCTTTCAGACCACTAAAATAAATCAAGCCGCATGTGACCTTGCTAAGGGTATGGCCAAAGAAGGAGGGGCACTTTTTGCGGGGTGTATCTGTCAGACTGCTTCTCTGTATTCATCTGGAGCTGGAAAAGAGGTTGTGTCGAAGAAGTTCAGGGAGGAGGTTGAAATTTTCCTCCAAAATGATGCGGATTTGCTCATTGCTGAGGTAATGTGCCATTATCAGACATTTAAACTTGTGTTAGCCTTCCGAATCTGAATTAGGGCAAGGTCTTAATTACGATCAGCGACAAACATTACCAGAGATACCGCCATCTTAGTACTCGATAGCCAAGTGGCCTAGCCTATGCATGCCCTAAGATGGACTAGGGTCCAGTCCTAACCATAACGATATTACACTTCCCCTATGCATGATGGTAAATGAAACAACAATAGCTTGGTAATTAGAAGTTCAAAGTAAATCATGTCCAATAACAAAAACGTAGTCAGTGTGGCGATAAAGTAGACTGCAGTTCTTTGACATCACATTTTATGTTCCAGGTTCTTCTCCCGCAAGTATGTTGCCAGATCCTTCCTTTGCCTCTCACCCCTTGTTGCGTTCTCCATTTGGTGATCCACTGCGTGTTGCACTCGGAGCTCTTCCGGTGCCAGTTTCTACTGTTTCTGCTTCCGGTCCTTGGTTTGCACCCGCGCTCCCTCCATCTTCCCATGGCAGCATCTTTGATTCTTCTCTTAGCTTTCTGCGGGTGGACCACTCCCACTCCTCTTCCTCTGAGTTGAAAGGGACCTTCTTGAAGGGTACAGTGGTGCGAGTGATGTTGGTGCCATATGATCTCTTTGCAATGCAAACGCTTTCTATGCTGTGCATGCCATGGGTGCCTTTTATATGCAGGCGATCCCTTGTCGGTTGTCTCCTTCTGGACCAGGCCCAGGTCTCCTATTCATTTCTGATGTCTTAAACTGATTTTTTTCTGTCTGCGTAGTCTTCCATCTTCGTCTTCTCTTCAAGGTCCCCCTGGTAGAGCTCTTCAAAGTTTAACTCTCGTGGTACTTTCCCCACTGGCAGCCTAGTTCGAAATTTCCAATTAGGGTACATGATGGCTGCTGGTGCAATGTGGGGTTGATTGGTATGCCCAAAGAAAACACTGGGTCTCTTGCTTGAAACTGCTCCCTGTTAATCTAGAGACCCGATATACTTCCTTCACAATTCTCATGAACTGTTCTGCTTCTCCGTTAGCCTGCAGGTTTAAAGGGTAAGTACGACCTAGAAAAAGTTTCTCTGAATCGAAAGTTCTTTACCTGTGTTGTTATACTTGACCACTCATTTGGGCTTAATGTGTTTAAATAGCCAACAATAACGCTTCAAAAATAGGCATGTTTAAATTGAAAACCGCCATCTTTGTTTTAGTTTATGTAAACGAAGCTATGACGTAGAAATAGTCAAAGATTTCTCCGGGCAAATATAGAAGCAAACAACGAAAACACAGCCGGCGAGGAGAGCGATACTGACTCAATTGTAGACTTGAATCTTAAGCCAGAGGGTATATTGTGTTGATATTGGCTCCACCATCAGAACAGATTTGCCTCGTGGTTGTGCCGAGCGTGACTTAAAGCTCTGGAATCAGCGTTAAAGACTGTGTAGGGTGGTTTGAGTTTTTCTTACTTTTTTTTCTCCGCTACTCTTCAGTTCTTTTCTTGTCTGGAGGAGGCCGAATGGGCGGTAGAAGTGATGAAGAGCACAGGAAAACCAATTGCGATTACGATGTGCATTGGTCCTCTTGGTGATCGCAATGGAGTGTCTCCCGGGGAGTGTGCTGTTGGACTTGCAAAAGCAGGTACTACTACGTAGAGTTAAGATAAACCTAGCATAGAGAGACTGCTACTGAAACCGAACATTTGTAGATGGCTGTATGAATGTATAGCCAATCTTTAAGTTTAATGGACAATTCGTAAGAGAATAAATAGACGTGTTAAAGCATTCAGCAGACAGCATGAAAGTTTGCATGTTAGATCCAGTTTCGAATGTCATGCAAACCCTATTAGCCTGCCGAAAAAGGTTTTCTTTAAATGGTAAGATTTTGAATAGTTTTTATGTGAAGAAAAAGGCAAATAACTTCGTGACGCTCGAAAAGTGTCAGTGCTTTCAAGAAAAGAGAAGCAAACGTGTTCAGTCTCATTCCTCTTGACCTAGCTTCTGATGTTAATCTTTCGCGGTACAAAAAGAGGCATCATACTTGAACAAACTACCCCGATAAAACACTGCTGCTCGTTTTTAAACATTACGTAAACGGTTGATCGTGTACTATCGACTTTAAAATAGGCTCAATAATGCACGCATCTTCATTGGTTCTCTCCTACGGTCTATTAGCAGTCTTATTAACGGACATATGCATAGCTGACGTCATCATCAAAAACTTTTTCCCTGTGTTTTTTTTTATGGTGAAAAGTTTTGAAAATTTAAATGATATTTTACCTGACTGGCGAACGAAGATTTAAAAGTCTTGAAGAGGCTGTGATCAGTTACGTTAAGCAATAAGAGAGAAAAACACGTTTCTCTGTTGAAAACTGTGGACAGTTAGTGGATAGTTAGGTCGATTCTGCTTTCGAAGCGATTGCCTCTTCCAAGCCAAGCAACGCTCGATTCAGGCAGTGAAGTGATTCTCTGAACCAATCACACTTCTTTGTTAGGCGCAGCCGACCATTCAGTTTGCTTTATTTTTATAGATAACATCAAAGTGCTAATCTGGTGTCTGTCAAGTGGGGAAGTTATCCTCTTTGGAATACGTTAGAAAGATTTTGAAATAAAAAGGCTTTTTTCTGTGTATTTTAATCCTTTATTTGGTAAAACAACTAGATTCCATGTTACCGTGCGTCTGTTCTGTAATAGATCACGGCATACGTCAAAATGTGGTAAGAACATCACCGACACACTTTTTTGCTCTTACTGCATTTTGCCGTCATCTGTGATCTACTGCTGAACAGATGCACGACAACATGAAATCTATTTGTTAAATAGTTACACACGGGAGGTTGCTAAGC
>OX421458.1:1222435-1229935 GCA_949126865.1 Montipora capitata | reverse complement strand
GAGGAACAAGGACCAGGAGCCCGTTTCTCGAAAGTCCCGAGAACTTTTCGGGCCCGAAAAGCCAGTCGTCAAACTGCAATCTGCTTATTTTGAAAAGCTGATCCTTTAACATGTTTTTAATGTAAGAAAAACTAAGAGGATTGCGAAGTTTGATGGCTTGGAACCTCGGCGTTGCGAAAATATAAAGGGAATCGTGGCACCCGAAACAGGCCCGAAAACTTTCGGGACTTTTGAGAAACAGGCCACAGGAGCCCGTTTCATGCTAGTCCCGAAACTTTACGGGCCATTTTCGTGTGTCACAATTCCCTTTATATATCAAGAACGGAGAGGATTTAAGTCGTCAAGCTTCACTGTCATTTTTCGTTTTGTTACCTTGAAAACATTATTTCCAAAACAAGCGGTTGGCAGTTTCACAAATGGCATGTCGGGCCCGTAGAGTTTTCAGGACTTTCGGGAAACGGGCCCCTGAAGCGATACTACGGACGGCAACCGGAAGTGAGCTGTTTTCCCCCAAAACGTGTCTTCACACAGCCACATTTACACTGCTAAATATAGTTTTTCTATTAGAGATGATTAGTGTAAAAATCTGGGAGACACCACTGTCCTGGCACGCGACATGTTCTCTTCCGGTTGCCGTCCGCGACTCAAAAATGCGCGCGCTTAAGCTCCCTAGTATAGAATCTTTACTGGCGTCATTGCTTCCATATTTCGTGTCGTCGGCTTATGAAATTGTCTCCAGAAAGCGCCTTACTATGATATTCATAGGGAGGTCAAGCCAAGTGAACGCTTTTATTAAAGTAACGACAGAAAATGAATGGTTCAAATTATTGTATGCTCACGTTGTCCTTACTAGTTAAATTATAAGTCAAACATCTCAAATACAAATGAGTAACAATTACCATCAATTATTACTTTCAACTTTTGTCTCGTATCAGTTGCTGTATTTCTTCCTCACTTCGTACTTGAAAGCGTTTTGTCGCGGCCATGACTCAGATTTCCGAATTTCATTGAAAATCGCGGTGAACGCGCTCACAAATTTGCCGCGCGTTTAAGACGCATGTCCTGATCACGTGCAAGTCTAAGGTTCAAGCTGTTGTTTCCCTACGAAGTTAGTGAGTTTTGTTGGCCCAGGGAGTTATACAGTTTTGATGCGCGTCACGTGATACGTTCTCGTCCAATAAAGAACTGCATTTCAGTTGTAAGGTATAACAATATACACTTAACGTATTGTCCCGAGGGAAACAAACCAATCAAAGTGCTCATTTTGTTGAGTAATCCTCGAATTGTAAGCAATGCAAAAACTGGCACATCATTGGTTGGTTAGAGGGCTCAAAAATCCATACGTTCTTAGAAAAAGTTTGAAGTTTTTTACCAAAACCGCACAGATTACCTGATACTTCGGGTTCGAATTTCCAGAGATTACTTATACAATGCACTCTCAGTTCCAGTCTACTGTTTAGTCGTTTTTCACTCCGGTCAATCACGGCCGAAAGGGAATGGTCAGATCGAGCATTCTGTGGAATAGACCACTTTCATAAATGACAACTTTTGCATTCTTTTTTATTTATGTTAATTGCACCTACTGCCCTCATTTTGAAACAAAAATTCTTTTGAAGTTGCTCGTCGTAGCGAGGCTAGAAACGGTTATTAGCATTAAAACAGAAGAAGATTTTATTTGGCCGCCATAATGAAAGAGGTCTATTGACCGAATGCAAAAATGGCCGCCAACAAATGATTCTTTTGTCTTTGTGTTAATTCGCCTAACTAGCCTCGTTAACACGAGTAAAATGGAAACAATTTGGGCTGTAAAACGAGGCTACGATCTTGGACAGATTAAATGGAAAATTGAGACCACCCCTCCACCCAAAATCAATGATGGGAAAATGACGCGTTATGACCTTCGCGCGGCTTTATCTTTGATTAAGGGAGAAGGGGGCATTTCTGTTCCATTTTATTCTGTCCAAGATTGTTGTTAGGCTAATTAACAAAGAGAAAAGAGAAAAAAGATAATTTGTTGGCGGCCATTTTTACATTTGGTCAATGGATTTTTTTTGGGTTCCGCTCTCAACAAACCGTCAACTGTCACTGCGAAGAGAGATTTTTAGTTGCAAGTTGAATTTCACAGTTCATGTTTATGAAAGGAGCATTAAGAGGCTCTTTAGAGTCAAATGATAAAATATATGTTTCGTGGTTTTCCGACAAATTTTGACCTATGAGGCACCTTACACAAATCCCGGTATTGGGAGTCAAAAGCAGTTCCGTGAAATGTAAACACCCCGGAAGTATAACGATCCTCAAAAAAAAAAAAAAAAAACATAACAGTGAAACGATTTTTTGGTATACTTTTTGTTTTTCAGAGCTAGCAGAGCCTACTGGGAGAATCTAAAACCGGCAAGTGGTCGACCATTTTGTCCAGCACTTAGTGGAGAAACACATCCTGGGCCCTTGCAGTGAAGGACATAACTTCGTGAAAGAACCCATCATAAGAAAGACACCTTACCTTGGGATGGAGGAGGGGGGGGGGGGGGGGGTGAGGTTTTGACGACGAAAGAAACGAGTCACCTGAAAACATAATTCATCATTTTCACGATCTTTTCGTTATCATACAAGGTTGTTCAGGTTGAAACATGTGGCGCGTCTATCCTCATTCCTGGATTTGAAGTAGTTAGAAGAGAAAATAGAGAAATATCTTCAGCTACGCTCACTTCCTCCACATAAACTCCAATTCGGTCTTTTAATGTCCGTGCTGGGAAGAATATAGCAATATACGAAAATGTGATACGCGAAAGTTTGAAAATTTGACAAAAGTCGAATGAAAAGATTAAATGGCTGAAGTTTCGAGAAATAACCCTTCGTTAGACTACGAGCAGTTCCTCCTCCTAGCTAGTGGAGCAGGCACGAGAAAAAATGGCCGCGGGAAATCTGGATTCCCAAGCGAATCCAGGTTTCGCGTGGCCATTTTTTCTCCTTGAGCTCGACTAACGAAGCGACGAAAGAAAGACTGCTCGTTTCGTAGTCTAAGGAATTGTGGGTTATTTGAAGTTCGTAGCTCTGACATTGGTGGTCGGAGACATGGTAGCGAAAAAAGACAAATAAATGATTTGAATTAAAAGCCTTCACTTCACACAGGAATAGAGTGCCGCGTTGAAGAAGAAATTCTTGTCCCTGGTTGCGGCTTTCCGTTTTGCCTTGGTGTGGGGCATGCAGAGACTTGTTTTCTTTGAACGTATTGTTTCGTGGCCTTTATTATTATTTTCTTGCCGATCGATATTAAAGCCATTGGATTGTGACCTTTGAACCGAAAATCGGCCAGAACCAAAAAATGCTATCAGAGGATAGGCCAAGATAGGATCATTGCCAAGATAGGATCACGTAAACTGCTGGAGTGCAGTCTTCACTCTGATAAAAAGGAGAAAAGAAAAGGAAAAGAACGCTAGTAAGGTCCTGGCTTTAATTTTGCTTATCCCAACTAGTCCCTCTGCTCAAAAACCAACAAAGCCAAATTTCAATTCGATCTGGAATGCACAGACATATGTTGAACGAGTTCCTGCGCGCTCTTTAAAAGGTGTTCCGTGGGTAAACAAATTCCATTTCCCATTCCAGTCTCACTTTTGTGAAGTCGCCCAATATCTGTGGGCTTAACCCTTTGACTCCCAGGATTGATCAGTATGTAAATTCACCCTCAATTTCAATTCACTGTTAGGTGGACAAGTATTGAGAATTGAGAATGAAGATTATTATCAGCTTAAGGATATGATCCTGATGTAACACCAAATTCTCATGAACCGCTTAGGAAGAAATCGGCAAGGATCTCATGGATATACACACCAACAATAACTCTAAAAAAATGACCATTCTAAATCAGTTTCTAGAACTAAATATTGCTATAGCAATAAAATAGACGAAAGTTTAGACCTAATCACTGAAATGGGCACTTAGACTTAATCTGTAAAATCAGAGTTTAACCTAGGGGACTCGTGGTGGGTGTATCCATGAGATCTTTCCCAAGAAATCTCTGTAGAATGAAACGAGATGCAAAATCTCGCTTATGCCTAATTCTTTGGGACAACAACTGAAGACCCTTAAGTAGCCATCTTCATCAAGGGTGACTGCTGAACAAAGCAAAGAATGCGGCAGTAGGAGCGTTAAAATCTTAGCAAAGCAGGGTGAAGGGATTTCTTTCTCGACCCTTGCACAGGACAATATCATTTTAGCGTGACCGGTCCATATCTCAGAATGCCTTGGACGATGGGGGCCTGGATCAGGATTAGGGTTAGTTCCCAGGCGCCCATCGACCAAGTGACTTCTGACATAAATATGGAAACAAGTCCCTACCTGACCGGAATGGATACAGTTTTCTTTTTAAGATGGAAGCCAAAGGGGATGTGTTTTCGAAAGAACGACAGTCACGTACAGTCAACATACCTTTCAAACAAATTGACATCTGATGTCGTTAGTAGAGATTGCAAAAGTTTCTGTACTCCAAGATCCCGGAGTTTCTGTTGTCGCTCCACGGCGGCTTCCTCGGTGCTCCATACAAGGTTTGATACACAGTATGTGGCAGCCATTTGTAGCTTTACACTGTCATTCATCATGTATTGCATCAGCCTCTTCAACAGGCTTTCGTCTCTCATCACAAATTCCTTCGCTGATGAGCCGTTGGCTATGTTAGCTATCACGCACAGCGCCTGCGTGCGAAATAAAAAAACAAATTATTAAAGGGAGAGTATCACGTTATGTTCTAGCCGTAACGAATGTCATCATTTATGAGTCAATCGGAAGCGTCGTTATAATTCGTGCAGGGAATTTACGGGGAATTTCTCGCGATTATCAAACAATCACTAATGAGCTAAGGGTTTAACGAAATTTTCACGCTCGAATTATAACGTCGCTTCCGATTGGCTTAGAAACGGTGACACTCGATACTCTCCCTCTAATACAAGGTTCCGCGGCCAATCAAATAATAAGCAGCTAGTAGACTAAATAAGAGCTATCTGTCGTTTTCTGGTTCACAGATGAGACATCCTTCTCTTGCAGCTTCTTTCATGGCTGGTTGTGGTAATGTTGGAAGCACAACTTCTGTCACGGTATGTACATATGCGTGAAGTGCCACAGCGCCCTCTGTTCAGTGCTGTTGTTGTCCTTTCGGCGCTGGCGTTTCTCAATCATAAGGTGGCTTACTACAGTTATCCGAAGAAAAAAATATCAAAATTTTGAAATCTGTGAAATTAAAGCAAAATGATGTCTCTTGTGAAGTGTTGGTCACTGAAATTGCTGTAAAATGTAATTTTACCTAACAAATAAATACAAATCAGGGGAAAACGTTTAACATAGTGACGGACTTCCTGGAGCGGGGACTGGAAACTAGACATTTCAAAGGCCTTTTTCTCAAAACCTAGCCGTACAAATCACCTTAAGATCAATTCTTCAAAGAGAAGAGATCTTAGTTTCACGAATTACTTTTCGGACTTTTCCGGGACCTTTGAGAAACCGGCCCCTGGTGCCCAAAGTTTTAGTCTCCTTCGCAGCCGTTATCAGGTCGTCACGCAACGCTCCTCCCAACTAAGTTGGGAGGAGCGTTGCGTGACGACCTGATAACGGCTGCGAAGGAGACTACCAAAGTTTGGGATACCGTACCAAAGGCGCCTATCGCATAGACCCCGCTTTACCAAGAAAAATGCACTTGGAGTAAATTGCCATTATTCCGGTCTTAAACAAGCACAAGACGCAATATAAAAGTGGTTGCTTCAGGCTGTTTTTGTTCGATTTCATTCAAACACGACTGATAATACAAGATGGTGCCCCACAGAGAGCAACACAGAGGAGGAACCCTTAGAAAGACGATATACTAAAACAGTGGATAGCGTTGAAGGTGCGCTCTGATTGGCTACTCAAACTTCGAATATCCTTTGCTGTTATTCAACACATTGTGAAGATGTCCAAATATGGTCATAGCGCGGTCAACATTCGTCGTGCGTACTCAACAGATATCATGCGATATCTGTAATTTTGTGTATCGCGGAGAAAAATGGTATTTTCTCCAGCTTTTGTTTTTCCAATAAAAGTAGAAAATTGCGCTTTGTCATCAATGTGTTGAATAATAAAACAATTATCCTGCTCAATCTTGCGGAATATCGCCTGATTTTAGTCGACTTGGCCTACGCCCTCGTCGGCTAAGTATCAGGCGATATTCCGCGCGATCTCGCAGGATAATTGTTAACTATTCACCTTCGGGCAACTCGCGCGGGATTTACGCAGGAAAATATTGTTACAATCGTTGCAGGAATAAACGATTTAAAATCATCTTTCTGTGGTATATTACCTCACTGTTTTAGTATATACTAAAACAACTATTCACCTCAGTCATTCGGAGGCTAGTGGTGGATATTTACCGAGCCGCGAAGCGGTGAATAACAAATAAATCAAAACATCTTGATTTTCAGTAAAGCCTGACAAGGGAAACGGTATCTCAAAAAAGTTTTGGAATTATCTGAAACGACACTGTGATGTCGATAATTTATCTCCTTCGCCACACAGTCCAACCCCAGGAAACCAATATTAATAGACAATGAATGTATTTCATATACCGGTATATCTTTCACTCATAATTACTTATCACGGGAAGTTGTGAACTCAGAAGTGACCAGCTCCCAACGTCAGTGGCTTCATAGCTCAGTTGGTTAGAGCATCGCACCGGTATCGCGAGGTCGCGGGTTCAAATCCCGTTGAAGTCCTGAAAATTTTTCAGGCTTCTCGACGCAATAGAAATTTGCGCTCATCACTGCGAGACAACATGGTTTCATTTGATTTCATACCCGCAGTGCAATATATGATGTATTTCATATATATCTTTCACTCATAATTACTTATCACGGGAAGTTGTGAACTCAGAAGTGACCAGCTCCCAACGTCAGTGGCTCCATAGCTCAGTTGGTAAGAGCATCGCACCGGTATCGCGAGGTCGCGGGTTCAAATCCCGTTGAAGTCCTGAACATTTTTCAGGCTTCTCGACGCAATAGAAATTTGCGCTCATCACTGCGAGACAACATGGTTTCATTTGAAGGAGGGTTAGTTTCTAAGGAAACTTTCGTACGAAATTTTGGTTTAACCCTTTGACTCTAATGAGTGATCAGTATGTATGCTTATTCGCTCAGGTCAGGTAGTACGAATTAAGTTTTGAAACAAGCCAAGACAAAGAGGTTACGCGACTTTGTCTCGGTTAAATACGCTTAAGACTAGGGCTACATTGACTATTGGAACCATATTCACGTGTGATCAATATATTTATGAGGGTGCTAATGGGGGTACCCAATTGTCAGTTAACTACTAATTTTTCGGCTAATTGTCAGTTAACTACGTATATGTGTTTTGTATTTATGCAGCTACAATGTATAATTCAGTGCTATGCACTGCAAGACATTGAAATAAACAAACATCATTATCATTATAAATTCTCAAATTTCAATGAAATGTCAGTCAGACAGGAATTGAGAATGATAA
>OX421458.1:1204935-1217435 GCA_949126865.1 Montipora capitata | reverse complement strand
TTAGCCTAAAACGACGGTAGTTTCCGTGTTCTTAATTTGAATTTGAATATCATTGACAGTAAATATTTTGCCCTTGTTTTGTTTCTCGCTCAGCAACTACTCCAACAGACCCATATCACTCAATATCCAAACAAAAGATTTTGCCCGTCGAACTTCTCATTCAGTGTGTGGCTAGAGGGTAAATGCTCGGGACTCTACAATTCCACGCTGGGGACGTTTCCTACCAGAACAAAGGAATCACACCAAAGGGAATGTACCGACGGTCAGAGTACGTCATTAATCCTATTCCTCTTATCTTTCTTTATCTTAGATTTAGGATTTGAGAGCTCGCACTTCAAGATTGCACCAATAGCCTCAATAAATAAGTATTCACAAATCGCCGAAAAAAGGGACGTATCATGAAGCAAATGTAGTTAGTTTTTGCATAAAATATTTTCTGCATTTTGAATGGTTGTTTCTTCTCAACAATTAATATCATGAAATACAAGTTCACTGTTGACATCTTCAGTTGTATAACACAAACTCTTCAATCTTCCCCTTCCTTTTAAAAGATGACGTCGTACAAGCATAGTTGTTTGCAAGCGATTTCAAGGGTCCTAACATGGAGCAACAAACCGAAAAGCGTACTCGGCTCAGCTTCTGAGGGAATCCCCAAAGAGGTTATACTTTTAGTCAAAAATGAGTTCCTTTTTTCCGTCTGCACGAGCTCTATATTTCGCTTACTCTGCAAGGAGATACTATACCAAGTTTCAAGCCGTTGTGTGAAATATCACTACTTGCAACTTTTGATTCACCCTTCTAATGTGAGAAGTCACGCAAATACCTCCAATATCACGCCAAACACTCTGAGTCACGCTAGAAGCCACCGCATCTATGATATTCAAAACTGGCTCGCCAAACAACGTTGCTGAAATTAGATTTTTAAACAATATATATGACGAAGCCGTTTTCGGACACGAATACTTCTCTACAATGGATACAGTATTTTTAGGTTTGGTAGACGATCTTAAGACAAACTTCCTGTTTACCTCCAATTCGTCCGTGGGCGTTGCCCCGAAACGAAACTAAAGCGGTGATTGGCAAGGGGGAAGAAAAGGTCAATAAACCTCGAATAAAATATTTCGGATGTTTGAGAACCTACACGAGACAGCTTATAAAAAGAAGTTTCAATAATTACTTGCAGAAATTAGTTCAAACTACATCCAGTAGACGCTGTGAAAGAAAAAAATCTTGGTTTATAACAAGGAAGGAGATTAGACCGCACTTGCAAGCGACCTTGGAAGAAAACAATACGCTCAAGACCACTCTATATCGTCAAATTAATGCAGCTGAGTGGGCAAGCATAATCAACTTTGCTAACTCGATACACGCCAGCGAAAATGAAAGCGTTGACGATTTTGGCCACGATTTGTGTTCTCTGCAGGGTGGAAATTTTCACACAACAAATAAAGCAACTGAACGATTGCGATCGATCTGTTTGCTCTGTGTCCAAATCTGCAGAATCGATCTTCCAAGTGAGAAACACAACGATACGAACTCAAAGGATAGTATGCCAAATAAAGATGAACATCACCGGAGACAAATGCGTTGTAGATATCCCTGAAGTACTGAGCACAATAATAACCCAGAAGGATGTTATGCTGTATTTTGCGGCAAAGTGTATCACCCCAGCACACATCACTTTCAACAACTCCCAAAATGTCACAAAGAAAAATGTCATATCGTACTTGCATTTACAAGGACACTGCAGCTTTTCACCTGAAGATGTTACGCAATGGGGAAGAGCTACAGATTTCCGAGTTTTTTACATAATGGAAAACGCTGTTATGCTCGAGGACAAGGCTTGGCAGATGAGAAACAGGACTTTTCCAGAACTGAAAAATATTGGTACATTGACGTTCTTTAAAGCTAATCCCAAGAAATTTCCTAGCACATTCACGAAGTACATTTGGCCTAGAATGGCAGAGGTCAGTTTCTCTTACTTAAAACTTACTTCAATTCCTGCAGAGCTGAAAATAACAATGCCCCTGCTTCAATCGCTTGAAGTTTCGAATAACAACTTAATAAAACCGCCTGATTTTCCATGGTGTGGCGAAAGCCTAAATCTTCCGAGGGAATTGAGCCGGAGTCCGACTTTTAATGACCATTACGAAGTTGGTACGACAATATCCTCGAACATCTACCGACGCTTCCTCGATCTGTCCTTCAACAACATCGAAGATTTATCGACATATGAATTTCGCGGATTTCTAAACAAACTCAATCTCAAAGCCAACGGGTTGAAGATGATAAAGCCAAAGTGTTTTCGTGGTTTGAAACGAGTTCAAGCCATCGATCTCAGCAACAACAAATTAACAGATTTACCATTGGAGTTGTTTCACGGACTTGACGAATTGCTTGAATTGAGACTTCAATTTAATGACATTTCACGGATTCCAGAGAAGTTATTTCAAAGCCAAAAATTAATCAAAAGAATCGATTTGAATCACAACAAACTAAGCTCTATCCCAAAAGGCTTATTCAGCAAACTTAATAACGTGGAGGTACTGCATCTGGAAGGAAACGTAATCACAAACATTGACAACGAAGCTTTTGCGATCGATTCAAGTTCTCTGCGTGAGATTTATCTCCAAAATAACAAAATAAACCGAGTTCCAAAGTCACTTCTCTTGCAACGGCAGTCAAAAATTATCGATTTGTCATTAAATCGTTTGACATTCAAAAGTCTTGACAAGACGTTGGAGGAATTGGACATGAGCACATTTGTTTATCAACATAGAGAAAGTGCAAGCTCGCCTCAATTCAGACTGCAAGAAAGCTTCATTCATCTAAGCTTCGCACGCAACAACTTCACCACCATAGATCTCGAAGGAACTACCCAACTCAAGCGAAAGATGTTCGAGATGATCCTAAGGGTTTACGAAATCGACATGACGGGGAATCCACTCTTGTGTGATGGCAAAATGTTGGGTGTGGCGCGTTGGCTAAGGAATTGGATGCAAAATGACACGGGCGCACGAATTGTAAGGCCTCAACAGTTTTCAAGCTGGAAGTGCGCTGCTCCAATCGAGCTTAAAGACAAACCGATTCTTTCAGTGGACGAAGATCAATTCAAATCTCAGAAAAATTTAGCAAACTGTCCCGAAGAATGTTCTTGCTTCGTCCGCTCTTTTGACGGGACTGTCATCGTTGATTGCAAGGAAAGGAATCTCGTCGCCATACCCCGAAAAATTCCACGCGGTCAAACTGAGCTATTCCTAAACAGGAACAATATCAAAGAGATCCCAAGCTATCCCTACTTGGAGAATGTCACAGCGCTTTATTTGAGTCATAACAAGATTAAAGGACTAGATGAAAAAACCCTCGCCAGGTTGCAACGAATCAAGATTTTGTTCATAGATTCGAACAAATTTACCTTCCTACCGAAAGACATACAAAATATTAGCTTTGTAAAAATCGCGCTACACCACAATTTCTTTCGATGCGACTGCTCGACAAAATGGATGAAAAATTGGTTGCGGCGAAACGAAGCTTATCTTGTCAGTATTGAAAACGTCCTTTGTCACTCCGACAAAGTGCAAGGGAAACCTATGTATAGTCTGCCGGATGAAGATTTCGTTTGCACCGAAGAAAAGGAAAACAGTGTGAGCTCAAACACACAACTGGCTTTTAAAATCACCGCGTTCTCTCTTGGCGGTTTTCTTATTGTATTCTTGGTGGCTTCTGCAGTGGGGTACAAATTCCGCGGTGAGGTAAAGGTCTTCATGTACACTCATCTCAATTGGCACCCGTTTGATCGTATCGATGACTCCGACCCGAACAAGATCTACGATGCATTTATCTCCTACAGTGGCAGCGATTATCAATGGGTATCAAATACCTTGCGAGTGAGACTAGAAAACCACGACCCACCATATAAACTCTGCCTTCACCACCGCGATTTCTTGGTGGGTGCCCCCATACAGCAAAATATTTTGAACGGCATCGATCAAAGCAAGCGAACGATCATGGTCCTTTCCAGCCATTTCGTCAAAAGCGAGTGGTGTTTGCTGGAATTCCGCGCCGCGCACCAGAAAGTTCTAGAAGATCGCATGAATTACCTTATAATAATTTTGTTTGATGACGTCGACATGGCCGAGGTTGATGACGAAATAAAACTGTACATGCGCACAAACACGTACCTGAGCATTCGAAACAAGTGGTTCTGGGAAAAGCTTTTTTACGCGCTGCCGCATAACTCGAACAAGAAAGTCAAAGCGACAGATTGTCAGCACAGCACTTCTGAGAATTCTGGTTTGCAATACTCAACAGAGATGGTTTTCAAGAACGAAGCATATGGGATCGAAGAAACGTAGGGCAAAGGCAACAATCGGTCGAGTCAAAGTATAAACGACTGGAAGATAGCGCAGTTTTGGGGCCTTGTAAAGGAAGACTGTAACTTGTGCTAATGCCATGCCTAAAGAAAGGGAACATACATACACAAAAGATACATACTTAATTGACCGCTCCCCATAGGGGCTTTTCAGGGCCAATGAAACACAACGAAACGACGGAACACAACAACAACAACAACAACTGTTAAGAATCCCAACTGGCCGGAGGCAAACCAGTTGGCTATTTACAAGTGCAGCTAGGAAGTTGAAGTTGGATCAAATTCAACTAGTGGTTAGAGCGAGTCTTGAACCCGGGATCCGCGGATTTCAAGGCAAGCGCCCTAACCACTTTGCCATACGTAAAGCAGCGTAAAGCAGAGTACTTGTTAATCCATCAAAGCAATGCTCAGGCCTTTAGTACACACCGACACAGAACCTGCTAGGTAGAGTTCGAAGTATCAGTGAGGGAGACGGAGAATGCCACTCTAGAACGAATCTATGTCGGGTAAATCTCACTTAAGACCATCACAAGATCGTTCCGGCATCGTGCGCTGGGCACCGTCAGCATGTTAGTGGCGAAGCCATCTTCCTCTTCTCCAACTGAATCCTTCTGGTTGAGTTGAGTCTTTTCCAGAAAGTTAGCATTTCCACAAGTTCCGTCCGCGACACAGGAATTTGATTAGAGGAGCCGGATGCAGTTACGCAGAAATGCGGAGTGTACAGGCCATTCCGACTAACCAGAAACCCATAAGGGTTGAAACGTGTAACGGCCCCTTGTGTGCTGGGAAAAAAGCTCCTGAATATTCAATTTGCTTAGTACCATATTTGGAACAACAAGATCGAGGGGTTTCCAAATATAGTACTTAGCACTGAAACATTCAACCAATCAGTTTGCACTGAATATTCGAAAGCTGTGAACGCGCGTTACACGTTTCAACCCTTATGGGATTCTGGACTAACTTAATATAAAGATGATGAAAGTGAGACTTATTGCAAGACATTGCCTGATTTAATCTGTCAAAGAAAAGAACGTATGGCTCCCTAATTCAGGCCTCTGAAAACCATTTACGCCTCCAGATGTTCATTGTCAAAAATTATGTATCCCGTGGGTGTAATAGTGAAACGTTAAGTTAAAACAAAAAATAAGATAATTTAAAAGAAATCGTAAGACGTATTGCGCAGCATAATAAAAATGTATTCAAGATGAAAAGACAACCAAAGTAGACATTTGTATTTTAGCAAAAAAAAAAAAGACTAAAAAAACAAAATGCTGTTTAGAGCCTGAAATTTACTCGAATTCTTGTTATACAACGGGATAGAGATAAATTATGGTGAGGCATCCAATGTACTTCGATCATTTATCTGCCATATGTATTCAAGCCATGTATTTGTTGTCATACTTGTGTCCTTACTAGTCGTACGTAGGGGAATAGGGGTGATGCATTGGTGAGTGCACTCGCCTCCCACCAATGTGACCCGAGTCAGGAGCCCATCTGGAGCGTGCAACTTCCATACAGCGTCTGTGAAACGGCGTTTTCACAAATAGGTTTATTTTTAGACTAGCCCTTCCCTCGATTTAGGTAAAAAAAACAAAGGCAGTTCCGGTTCGGTGACCCTATGACGTCAACTTAATTTCTTGTAATTGGTCATCGGGCTCCTGTGGGAGTCTCATTCGCGGGAAATTAAATCTAAAAATAAATCGGTCTGTGAAAACGCCGTTACACGAACACAGTAGAGTTGTAGGCTCCGGGTCATGGGTTCCTGCCCGAGTTCGATTCCCAGACTTGGCGTCACATTTGGGATGAGTTTGTTGGTTCTCTACTCTGGTCCGAGAGGTTTTTCTCCGGGTACTCCGGTTTTCCCCTCTCCTCAAAAACCAACATTTGATTTGCTTTCTATGTACATCATCCCCATTTAGTGCTTCAGCGCTGTAAATACACTTGACACTTAAATCATCCTCATCATCATTTCATAGTTGCGTCGAAGAAGGAGACGCTTCCTAATTGAGTGGTTGGGTGTTCTGTGTGTACGTGGTTGGCATGTGCATGTTCCAAGCGCGAGAAATGGAGAAAAGAGGTTGTCGGTCGGTTCCAAATAGGCGCGTCACTCATTCTAGCATTCAGAATGCCGAGCGTTTGTTTTGCGCCCTTTTGAAACGTCACAATAACATCCAGCATGCATTCGGGAAAAATCGGAGGCATTTCCGATCGACACGAAACTTGGGTCAGTCACGAGATATGGCAATTAGCCAATCAATGGCCAGTTTTTATCGGAATCGGTTAAAATCACATCATTCTCTGCTCTACCGACTGAGCTACAAGGTCAGACGGGACCGTGGCAACTGAAGATGTTAAAGTCACGGCAATGAACATGTACAAGTACAAGGAAGGGTTACGTTTTTACAAACGTTGGCCGTGTAGCACTTATATTTCAAAGGACGTAACTGATTAGAGTGTAATGTGAAGTGCTAGTTTTGTACTGCTATATCACTCTTGGCATTTGTGTCAAAGATTATATCGATTATATTTCTCGAGTTGTTTTAATTTTCGTCAGATACGACAACTTTTAAAATTTAAATTTGTCGAATCTTTCATTTTCGAGCCGACAGAAATTAAGATTAGCCTATTGAAAACAGAGTTGCATATTAGCTACGTAGTCGAGTGAGAAATACACGTAACATGATTTGTGACATTAATTTTTAAATGAAATATCAATATCTCTGGAATCAGAGAAGATATTTCGAAAAAAAAAAAAAAGAAGAAAGAAACACCACTGTCCAAAAACAGTGCCTTAGACAACAAAGCCTTACACACAAGCAAAATTATACTAATTTACCTCAAACGGTTTCACTTAAACGCATGGGAGACTTGTCACCATCTCAATACACGCCTTTTAACGCCCCCTCCCCGCCCCCTTTTTTTTGAAGGAATTGATCCGGTAAACTAACTAAAGAATGGTCTACAAATGGGGATGATGGAAAGGGGTAGGTGGGGTTCTATTGTTATACACAGACTAATTGTTACCTCTCTCCCGGATAGAAGATTTCTCATCAGTCCAAGGGTTTTCATTGTTATTTGGGTGTCGGGAACATCAAGAAGGCTGTACGAAAAAGAATCACAAAAATTGCGTAAAACAGGAAAAACAATCTCGAAGACTAGTTCTTTCCAAGGATGCTTGATGCTTTGTAGTTAACTCTACGCAGTTCGTTTGCATTTGATGCACCATTAAGGACGGTGCCTACTAATTCAAAGGTATTTTTGCCCCGGTTTACGATTATGCAGCAAATGTAGATCTTAACAAGTGTTATTGAAATCCATAAAGAAAATTGGGGGTAACCACGCACTTTTCAAACATAATTGATGAATAATATTTGTAAAAAGCTTTAAAATAAAAAGCAATGTATGGCGTTCTTTCTCACATTGAAACTTAATTATCTCTGAAAAATGCATGGTTACCCCCAATTTTCTTTTTGGATACCAAGAGTAATTACTAAGATCTACTTTCTCCGGATAGTTTTAAACCGCGCAACAATATCACTGTTTTGGTAAGCATCACCGATAGGAAACCCGAGTATCTCGAGATGCGCAGAACGTATGCGCAATAACAATAGTAGGCACCGTCCTTAATTGGACGAAATATCAGTCGACCATTTGGAGTTTACCCGCTTCTGTTGCCTTGTGAAAAGGGTAGCAAAATAATCGAATTCTAAATTTCATAACCTTTCTAATGGTGGAAATTACCTTGAAAAGAGGGCGCGTGCAATTTTTTTTTCTGGAGGACACCCACGAAGATTTGACGTAACCTTAAATTGAGTGCTGTGACAGGAAAACCAAAATTTACTTGGTTTTACGACAATCAAATGAGCCGATCGCAGATCCATCTGACGTAGCTGACGCAAAGCGCGCCAAAAGCCAGAAGGGAGCGTCACTATTGGTTTGACGTCCGATTGTTCGAGAACGTGGCACTAAGTTTTTAAGCCAATCAAACTCACTAAAACAATCGAGAACGTTGCACGAAATATTGAAGCCAATCAAACTAGGTAAATCAGCCGAAAAATCACTTTCCCTAACAAATTGAACAACATTCTATACGCTCATTTTGTTGTTATCTAAGAAACTGGTGCTACATTAAAAACTGAAAGTACAGTTACGTCATTTCAGCCGAGAGGTTCAAGAAATCGTGAGGTTTTGGAGCAACCTCGTTCCCAAGGGCTGTCATCTCCCCACCCAAAGAGGAGATGAAAGACACTGGGAACGATTTCGCCCATAAAGGAATATTTCAGCTAAAACGAACAAAATTCTTACTTAAATAAGTGTTCTGGCCCCAACGCTTCTAGAATTTTATTCTTGGTAAGATCATCTGCTTGATAAGCCATATTCTGTAAAAAGATGTAATCGGCAACTCATTAGTACAACAGAAAATCGCGCAGTTTCACAGTACAGTGTTAGTCAAAACACTATCGGATAAGTTAAAACCGAACCTATCATGTAATTGAACCAAATGGTCGAGACAGCAGAAAGCAAATCTTGACTTTTAAGAAGATTACGACATTTTTAAATTTATAAGACATGTTTCGATGTTACGAACATCATCGTCAGTTACAGAATATTTGGAAAAACCGTTAGCACTATAACAACCAGGCGAAACATGCATAATTAACTATGCAAAGTGTGGGAAAGAGTATATGCATAGCCTCCTTAAGTTTAGGCTGAAATTTAGTGGGGCGGAATCAAGTATTTCGAAACAATCCGCAGAAAAAGATTGACGACAACGTTCTGAGCTTTGTAAATGTTTGAAAATGTGTGAGGACTTGTCTAAAGAGAGATGTTCACGGACGCGTGTGGAAAAATGACGACCGGTTTCGCCGATATAGCAAGCATTACAGCAAGCACAAGTAAATTTGTGAATCACACGTGAACGAAGTTCTATAGGGACAGAATCCTTCACTGAGAAAAGATTTCTTAATTTGAACGTGGTAAACACTGATATGATGTCGAGATCATTACAATAACGATTAACAAGGCGGCGTATTTTGCTTTGAGCTACAGCAGAAAAACGGCCTAAATAAGGTAACTTATAGAAGTGTTGTTTACTCTGTGAAGTAGTATTAGAAGAAGGAGATGTTTGAGTGGAGCCATATCGGTCAGTGGCTGCGTTCAAATATCGGTAGATGCATTTATCGATAAAAGGAACGGGGAAAAGATTCTTGCGCAAAATGAAAACTAATTTCATAATGTCCTTGTGGAGACCCAGCCATCGTGAAGCGTATGTTGGAATGTTGACTATTGATATAGTCGAAAAATGCGACGGTATCCTGTTCTGACTGAAATAAACAAAACGTGTCATCCACATAACGGCGATAAAACAACGGAACCTCAGGACCTTGACTGATATTGCCCTAACCAGATCTTTTCATGGTGCTAGGAGCTAGGGGTGAGCCCATGGCAATCCCATCAATACTTGGCTGGGTTTCCACAAGGACATTATGAAATTAGTTTTCATCATAAATACATTTAATAATTGGACGAAATAACGACATTTCGCCGGCAGGCTGGAGTTAGAAATCTGAGCCTATCGAAAACAGACAACTATTTTTTTAAACTTAAGAACAGAATAGAAGTTCAACAAAGATGGTTGGAGAGACAGCGACTAGAAACTGAAATTATCGTCAACAACCTCCGGAAACGAAAGATATCATTTCATTTCATCTCGTTTCACCTACCATCAGCGCCCAGACGCCGTTAAGTCGTAGTGCTGTCTCCTGTCTTCTGGTCAAATTTGACAGTAAATTAACCGCGCCCGCCTCCAAAATAGGCTAAATAAAAAAATGTCTCGAACTCATTAACAATTCATAAGGTTATTAGCCAATCGGAGTGCTTCGTTTTGGTCAGGTGAATGTATCTTGATACCCAATGAAACTACAGATCAAGAAATGTCCGAGTTAGTTCAACTGACTGATCAAGACACTTGAATTTAAATGATCCTTTTATGCTAATAAACCTTCGGAAAAGAAGCACATTTTAATAAACTACCTGCCCACAATAGCCCACTTTCGATATACTAAAATTCAGTCCTAAACATAAGGCATCATCTCGAGGCTCTGGGGAGTAAATATAAGCATTTGTATGAGTTTAAGCCCCAGAGCCTCGAGATGACGCGTTTTGTTTAGGACTGAATTTTAATATATCGAAAGTGGGCTATTAACACTTAATGACTGGTCCCGAGGGGAATAGTGAATTTTGTTTCCCGAGAATCTCAATGTTTCCTTCCCTTGTTATATAGCAACGGAAATGGGTCAAACCGGTGGAAAACAAATAATCTCTTTATTGACAAATGACGCGTCTAAATGTACAAGGCAATGTTAAGAATATTACTGAAAGCCATCCGTATAATTACTTTTTCTCCTCCACGAACACCTTCTAAACCCCCTAATTTTCTTTCACTCCATTATATCTTTTGTAGTCATTATTTAATAATTAAGTGTTAAGTATGGCCTGTTTAGTATTGAATTTTATAAACAATGTAGTTTAATCTGGTCTCCTGTCCCCAATTTTGTTTTCTTTATTGGTCAAACAATTATTCTAGGAGTATTTATTATGCGATTTAGTGGATTATATTATCGTGTGTGCTTGTAAATAAAGTAATCATAATTAGTCGTTTAAGTAGCATTGTATTAATTTTAGAGAAAGCCTTCTTTTATTAATGTAAATTCTTCAAATTCTGTCTGCTGACCATATGCCATTAAAGCCTCCGGCTTTGGCTGCTCTCATGTACTAGAGTCTGATATGTAATAATAAAGTGGAATGGAATGGAATAAGTTTGTCAAACTGCGCTGATCAGCTTCGGTGCTTACTGGAACAATTTCTGTGGTGCTTTGAGCACATGCAAAAGTAAGAGTATGCGTTTGGGAAAGATATTCGTACATTTCCTGTCTTTCCCTTAAAAAAACCTTGTAAAATCGGTGATCTTCCTACGTGGCTAACTGTGATGCTACTAAGTAAAGCGAAACAAAAAGTGTCCCCACTCTTCAATACAAAAACTCTATTGCAATGAAGGGAAACTGCATGAAATGCCAAGCGCGGAAAAACATGCATCCGCTGTAAAGCGCCAGAGAATAAAGAGGCCGGTGGCAACCGCGCGAAAAGGTTAATTTGCCCGGTGCCAAAGGCGGGAAACCATGCATCTCTTGGCAAGAGCAGAAAAACATGTAACAGGTGCCAAAGGCGGGAAAACATGCGTCCCGTAGAAAGTGCGGGAAAAAATGCGACCGATGGCAAGCGCACGCAAGCATGCATACGCTGCCAGGCGCAATTAAGCACGTGACGGTTGCGGAATACGTGCAACCGGTAAAAGACGACAAATAAAAAACATGATCGTGTAGGCTAAAGACATTATACGAATAGAATACAAAACATTTTCTTTGGTCGTCCTTCCACTGAGCAGCACAGTATTGAGTAAGGTAAACAAAAAAGGCTTTCAGCACTGAATCACTCATCCCCACAAAACTGAAATTGTACAAGAAATGTAGAACACACGAAAAAATGAAGCCGGCGACAGGCGAGGGAAAGCAGATGCTACGCGGGGAAAAAGTTACCGGAGCCAAAACTGGAAAAAACGGCAAACCTCATTCCAATTATAAGGAAACAAAACTCTGTTGGCGACGAGACCAGTCATCTAATAACATCTCATTACGTTCTACGTTACCTCTTTACTCGGCGAAAACTCCAACAGTAAATTGCAGAGGGCAGAGGAAGCGACAGTAAGCATATTGTCAGAGGCATCTTGCAGAAGCTTCATAATTGGCTTCCAAACTGCTGTGTCCTGGAAACTAGTTCTCAGCTGCTGTACAGAACGGGACAGACTGTGGAGACACTTGACTGCTGCTAATTTGACGTTAGTGTTGGCGTCTTCCAGCCCTGACACCACATGGTCCATTGTGCACTCGATGTCTATTATCTGCGATCCAATTTTGAATGAACTAGAACATTAATGCATGAATCCTTAAATGCATCAGTCTGTCTATAACATCCATCCGCTCCTTGGCTCCTTCACTTAATTACTCTCTTATCCAATCAATAACTCACTCACTGACCCACTCACTCACACCGTCACTGACTAACTGACTCA
>OX421458.1:1182435-1199935 GCA_949126865.1 Montipora capitata | reverse complement strand
ACAAGTATACCTTATAGGTATTGGATATGACCAATAGAATGATGAAATGAAAATAACAAACTAATACAGCAGTAGTTTGCTTTAGGTGAACACAGTTGTCACTGTCCACGGCAATCTCACGGCATGCTCCTTTGCTAACACGAGTGGATCTGTGAAATTGGCGGATCGACGAGCAAATGTCTCTTTGCATTCATTTTCAACCCACACAGCACAGTGACACCTTTAGTCGTCCACTGAACAATGGCTCAGTAACACATGCTGACTGCTATCAATCCCATCAGAACGTAGAAAAGTCGAAGAATATTTCAACGTATTACGTTGCGGCACTACTTCAGAAAGAGAAATGTCAGAAAAAGATATTGATCGTTGCCATATCGATTTGAATTCAACTGAGTGAGTGAGTGACAAATTGGCATATCTTGAAATGTTGAACCTTTGCGAAACACACTGTGGAAAATTTATAGCCCTTGATAGAAACTCCGGAAAGACTGAATGTCAGTTTTTGGGTAATGTGGCAATGTGCGCGCTGATTGGTTGATGTTTGCTTTAATTTGCAAATTGTTGATCAATTACAGCTCAAGTTCACTACTTCACTACCCATGCCAACCTAGAAATGCTATGGACAAAAGGTGGTATTCCGTTCTAAAGAGTTTCTGTAAAGGGAAAGTAACTTTTTCTTGCAGTTGCACTGAAAAGATGAAACCGTTTTGCTCTACTTTTTGGATGTAAATCCCAGGAAATATTTCTGAACTTACCAAGAGTTTCTGCTGCTTCTGCTCTCACTGTGAGTGCTTTGTCCCATTTACACATTCTTACAGCTGTGGCAAGAATCTGACAAAAATAAAATAAAAGTTTAATAATAGAGGTCGACCTACCACCCTGACAAGACAGCAGTGCTGACATTTCAAGCATAATAGTAATTCGTCATAACGAATTGCTATTATGCTTGAAATGCATGATAGCGAAAAAAAATTGTTATGATGAAGCAGATACAGTATGTCAGTATGTCCTTTTCCATTTTTCCATAGTTCATATAGATGGACTGGTTATAAAGCTCTGGAAACTTCAAAGCGAGAACAGTGACATCACACTTCATGCTAACTTGACCATGACAATGCACAATCTTTTGTCCTCAGTTCACTACTGAGTTTTGAATGAATTTACCAAAACTTCTGAATGACTGTCTTTTAAAAAAGGGTGGGCCAAAACAGCAAACAAAAACGTAAAACAAACGAACTTGTCAAGTTTTATAACCATTTCCAGGGCTTGAAATTAACGAAAAAATCCAGTCGCAATTTTACGACAAGATACGAAAATTTAGTCGCAATTTTGCAAAATTTAGTCGCAAAATGTGTTGTCAGCGGTGTAGCAAAACAAAATATGAGCGCACAATACTTGTGTTGAAAGAAATCGCTGAAAATGGCGAATGATATCAAAGGAATAAAGTTGTGCACGTAACATCGCAGATTGAAAGAAAACTCAAGGCGAGGCGTATCTCTGCCATTGTAATTACATCTGCAAATGGTTAGACTCTCTAGTCTTCTCGGATAACGACCATAAGCCGGAGGTCCCGTCTCACAACCCTTCAATGTTCATAATCCTGTGGGACATAAAAGAACCCACACACTTGTCGCGAAGAGTAGGGCATGTAGTTCCCGGTGTTGTGGTCTGTCTTCTGTGGTGTATCATGGTTGGGAGGGTAAAATGCTCGGAGAGGGCCGTAAGTTAGAAAACTGTAACAGGTTATTACGTCTCCCTCTTTAAATAAAGATAAAATAAACAGACAAACAAAATAATTTTGTCATTTCTTCATTTATTTTAGTAAAAAGAGCAGCAAAGTGGCAACTGCTAAAGCTTTTGTTTCGAAAGAGCAAAGATGAAAAACAAGTTGCAAATTTGCGACTTCTCCAGATATTTTAGTCGCAAGTGCGACTATATTAGTTGCAATTTCAAGCCCTGGTTTCTAACATACATGTATATTACATGTAACTATGATTTTTTTTTTCATTATTCCCTCTTCAAAATTAAGAAATTAATTAATGCAGTTTGCAGTTACATGTAAGACTGTATTGCAGATACAAACCTTGATTAAAAGTGAACGATTTTCTTGTGCTGGGATAGCTCCTGCTCTGTGCATGTTTGTCACACTGTGAAACCAAGTTGAAATAAGAAGACTTGGAGAGATCTCATGTTTTAAAGTCTTTGATCAAAACTTACATGCAGCAGTCTTGGGGGCTTCTCTATTAAAAGGGAAACTGAGGGGATCATGCTGCAAACCTGAAATGTCACTTAGCCTACCATCCCTTCCCTCCAACATCCCCTCCCTCCCTCCCTCAGTTTCTTAGTATGGACCAAGCAA
Source organism: Montipora capitata (assembly GCA_949126865.1). Lineage (NCBI taxonomy): Eukaryota > Metazoa > Cnidaria > Anthozoa > Scleractinia > Acroporidae > Montipora > Montipora capitata. The sequence continues at coordinate 1,197,576 of OX421458.1, read as the reverse complement.
TCCAGTATGCAAACAGATACTGACCATTTGGCAGCCCCAAGCTGTATTTCATCTGGCCTGTCTCTTGAGAGCAGTTTGGTGAAGACTTCTATCAGACTCTTGCCTTGCTGTGTTGCTAAAAAGAAACAAGAATACCAGCAAACAACTTTTCAGAGGCAGCTGAATGCACTTTTCATCCTTCATCCTTCCATTTCTCCCACCCTAGAATTACCCACCTTTGGTTTATTTGAGTTTTACCACCCAGGTGGTGTGTGGCACACAACAGAGCAAAACTCTGGGCACTTAAGTAATAATAATCATTGACAGTGTTCCCTTTACAAGGACAGAAAACAACACACTGACCTCCAAGCCTGAATCTTTGGGAATAGTGTTTTTGTCCTTTAACGTCTGACAGAGTTTGTACGCAAGGGTTGGGAGGTGGAGACTACTGTTTACAATCATCCTCATTCAAGAAGACTTGAAATTCAATCCATGAAATTCTTTTTATCAGTCAAGCTACATCATGCGTGACCAGTTGTTTTGAGTATTCATATCTGCGTGCCAGTTTTGAACTTTGCTGTCCAGATTCTGAATTTCCCTTGTAATTTCCTTGATATATCGCAAATAGTTAGCAATGAACTTTCGTTTTATTATAAAATAAACGGTGTTTGAAAAGTGCATCTCAAGCGTTTGATAAATTATTGTTCAGTTATTGTGCGTTTTTCATACCCACTTTTGCAAAAGTCTTCAAGATTCCATTCAAATCTTGGAAGCTCCAAAGAGGAATTCAGATGTTCATTTCAGTCTCATGGATACCTACCGGTCATGTGTGACATAGCTCAACTGTACCATACTCTCACCCAAAGAATCACAACTCAGCATGAGAATACCATTCTAAGCCAGTGATAAGAGCAATGACCTTGTGATTCCCCCCACCCTCCCCTCCCCAAATGGCAAGTAAAATCATCTGGTTTTAGACAGAGTCAAGTCCACTGTACATGCATTAAACCTCACTCCCAGGAGTCAATGGGTTAATAACTGCGAGGCTCAGAATGTGCAGTTCATGTTGAATTAAAGGTTCCAAACGTGCTTTCATTCACTTGTACCTGATTTCATAGCCAGTGATACGGCTCCATTTTGGAATGACATAGCTGCATAACACTGTAATGCTGGCAGTTGTAGTTTAGGAATGTCACATACCAACAGTGACATCAGAGCATTAACTGCTCCCATGTTACATAGCAAGGCTTGGTGTTTAGGACCCTGTTGAAAATGAAATAATAATTATTATTATTATCATTAATTATTGTTAATACACGTACCTCATGTTATTGCTCTTGCCTGGATATGAATCTCACAAAATTCATTGATACCAGTAATTGAGGAGGTTCATGACAGGGAACTGAAGCACAGTAATCAGATAACATGAACACCCAGATAAACCCCAATAAAGCTAAAATACATGCAGGGTTTGATATGGATGTAATTGGAAAGTTGGGAGAGCATTTGAGATGCTCTTGTGCATTTCAAATACTTAACTTCATCAACAATTCAAAATAATAATAATAATAATAATAATAATAATAATAATAAGAGGGGCACTGGGGTAGGACAGGTTGATGCCTCAGCCTACCACGGGAAATTGGACGCTCCCGCCCACCAGAGTTTGGGGTGGCACCTTTGGCAAGTGCCAGCAACCCCTTGCCACCCTCCCTGGGGTAACAACAAAGGGTAGGGGGGACCCTTGGTCGACAGCCCTTCTAGAGCAAGTGTCTTGATAAAAACACTTGTCCTAGCTGCACTTTAAAAGCACCACCCTCGTAATGAGTGAAGATGATAGATGATGATTTATCTATGGACAGAGTGAATGGGAGTGAAACCGGAGAAACAGGTGACGCTGCCTCATGCGGCAGGTGTCCCACTGTATGGCAGGGTGGGCCCGGTCGTCATCCAGCTAATGCCAGAATGAACTGGAGCAGAGATATGAACATTGCTGTAATGGAGTGCTACTACCTGAGTAAACCAGTTGATGAAAGTGGCAGTCCAGTCAGAGGATACAGACAGAGAATGCATGCTGTCTGGACTTGGAAAGAAGTTTACCAAAGATTAGCGAGCAGAGACCATGTGATCAGTCAACTTTAAGAAGTACATGAGGCAAATCGGCGTGAATGTGAGGTTGGAAGTGATCCAGAAAACAGCATTGCTGAGGACAGCAAAGATACTAAGGAAAGTACTGTCCCTGTAAGAAGAAAGAAAAGAGAGACCTGGGACCTGTGGTGACTAGTTGTAACCCGCTCCCAAGGACTATAAACCAGGCCGAATATCCTGCCTGAGTCTATAAGGAATGGACATAATAATAATCATAATTATTATTATTGTTATTATTATTATTAGCAGTAAATACTTACCTGGCAACATTTGGAAAGTATGGAGGCTGCACACTCAGCATTGGAGGATGAACTTGAGAGCAGTTCAATTAACTTTGGAACAATGCTTGGATCCTGTGAAGCAAGGAAGAGAACAAGGCAATAGTGTTGTAGACGATAATCACCGTCAGGTATTTTTATTTTAGGGAGCTTCAGCAAGCAACATTTTTGGGGCAGCGACTGGCTGTGAGATGTCTTCCTTTTCAATTTGTCTGGACACTACCAAATTAAAATTGGACTAGAAAACTCCATCAATAGAACAGATTTTAATCCACTATTTAGAAAGGACCATGCGAAGCTGAACTGACATGGTGACCAGTGACTGCCAAAGGGAACAGACGCACAAGCAGCGCATAGGACTGGTGCTAATACAAGCATACTCGTTATAACTACTATAAAATTTCCTTTCTCTACCAGAGCTGATTAGTTTAAAAAATAATTAATGACTATGTGGGACAGAGACTACTATCCTTTTTTTATTTTATTTTATTTTATTATTTTTTATTATTATTATTATCACCTTACATGTTTTGAAAGCACAAACACCCCTCCCCCCACAAACACACTCACACCCACACACACACCCACAAACACGAATATGTTTACATAATAGAGAAAAATAAAATAAAAAAAAATAAAAAAAAGGAGGAGGTGCTCTTGTTTTGAGAGGAGCGACCAATTTATTATACTCTACAAGATCGGAATTACCTGTACAGTTGGAGAACAAGGTGCTGGATTCTGTATTTATTTATTTATTTATTTATTTTTGAAGCAATAGCGGTTCCCATTTCTTTCGCGTTGTTGTATCTTCCTTCTCTACTTTATGAATATATTGTAGATGCCGTAAGTATTCTTCGAAAATTGGCTTTTGTTCTTTAAATTTACACAGCCAGATGAAATGTTTGCTTGTCAAAAAACAAAAATTAATTTGCAAAATGTATTTAGAGGTATCTGGCCTCAGTCCCAAGCAAGTATCTACCTGAAAAGCATATTCTTTACTAACTATTGTTAGAGACTACTATCCTGGCATGCAAAATGTACACTTTTGATTTCCATCCATGAATCAAAAACTATGCACGCTTAAGCTCCTTACTACACGTGTATGAAAAGTGACTGATTCCATTTGAATTTCTTTTCCTTTATAGGAAGAACATTCACCTTTGGCAGATAAACAACAAAATAATATTAACAGTATAATATGACTCCTTCGTGTGAAATATCCATTAGTTGATGAGGAGAGTGAGATTTTTTGCATGAACATGGTGTTACAGCGACAGGTCATATTATTGAATACAATGTGTGAGCCATCAACAACCAAACTAATGGGCAGAATCGCAACTTCTTTATTGATATCCGACGTATTAAAAAACTAAAAAAAAGGTTTGTATGATACGTAACTACCGATAGGTAACTCATTCTACCTAAACCAATCAAAACGGATGTAAACAACAGAGCATTCATTTATATAAGATCAATTGGAAATAAATAAACCAAAACCCTAATGAAATGACAACATTTGAGAAGTATCCTGTATTCTGGGCAAACAACGATCAGGAAATGGTGACAAAAATCCACAAAGCAAAGGAGAGAACTAGAAGAACTTGGGACACCTTTCCCTAGACTGATACCACAATTCATTGAACATGACCATTAAAATTTATGACAAAAACAAAATGAAAGTTGTTATCATCATGTAAATATACAACCCAAAGATAAATGTACCTTCAGTGTGCTCATGTGGTATTTGGTAATAAGGCTATAATAAGCATGTCACTGGCCCTTTGAAGATTAAATAATGCAATCAGACTACTTTAAATAATAATATATACAAACAAATAATAACCTCGAGAATAGGTGCAGATGGAGAGAGTGGAGATGAGTTGATGGTCCTAAGTGATCTGACTGACGCTTCAACAACTCTTGGATCCGAATGACAAATGCCTGCAAGCACAAATAACATAAAATAAGGAATAGCTATTGAACTTTTCAATCAAAGAAAATCATGTTCAGAGAAGAGAGAAATGAATGAAGCCACCAAAATCTATTGATGGACACCACCACTGAACCGGGATTAGCTTCCTGCAATTTAGGAAGTTGTTTTATCACGTGATTCTAATAAGTACTTAATCATGTCACCAAACAACTAAATCCGTTGATTGATGAAGATTCCCTTATAAATGGATTGAAAACTTCTGCTCAAAATCTTTCAATCCTAAACTATGAAACTAAGAAAACTTGTTATGAGATATTCAAAATGGTTTACTTTTAACATATACCTTTCAAGAAAACATCTAATGAATGGGCATCTAAGAGAGCAAGAACATTATCTGCAGAGCCTTGTAAATACATGTAGAAAGAGAACAAAAAAATTAGATTTATTAGATTTAATCAAACCGTGGCTTAGATACATGTCAGAATGTTCAAAAGCTGCTGGGACATTGTCCACTGCAAACTGCTTGGTAAAAAGGGTATTTCTCGCTAATTGCTGAGTTATGCCCTCTTGTTTTTAAATTATTGATGATGATTAATAAGTTGACTTTGTTTTGGGTGCTAGAAAAAACTATGATATGTAGACTCAGCACACATTCCATTTACGCCCTGGGGCCGGTTGCTCAAAGCCTGGTTAGCGCTAACCTTTGGTTAAGAGGTATCAAAACCTATAGGTTTCCATGGTATTTAACCCTGGTTAGCGTAGCGCCAACCATGCTTCGAGCAACCCGGGCCTGATCAATGGCCCCACAAACTGTGGCAACATAAATATGTTCTCGATGTGCTTCAAAGCCCCTTTTGGCAAAAGTTTAGTAATGTTGTCATTATCTGCCCAACCTTCCACTAAAGCCACATATCTGTCATCCCTGAACTGCCCCCAGTGGCAAGTAAAATCATCTGGCATTACACAGAGTAAAATCTGTAAGTGTCCCTTTTAGAAGGAAATGGATTAAAGGGGACAAAGTATTTGAGTGGACAGATATACACAGAGTTACATACTTAATTGGCCTCTCCCCATCTTGGGGCCAATGAAATAAATTCAACAAAATGACAGAACTGAACAACAACAACAACAGTTAAGAATCCCAACTGGCTGAAGGCCAGCTGAAAAGTTGAACCAGGGCCTTAGCCAGGATCAAATTTAATAAGTGGTCAGAATGGGTCTTGAACCTAGATGTTCGGAGATCTCAACGCAATTACATGTAGCACCCTAACCGCAGAGCCAAATTATCTTGTTCAACATTTCACCTCTGCTCAAGACATCCTCAATTCTTAAGTAAAATCACCTGGCATTAAACAGAGTAAATTTTGCAAGTGCTTCTCATTCTGTTAACCACATAATTTAAATTATTTTACAAAAAGGACAGCAACTTACTGATATGTACAAGTTTACACTATCACGCACCTCTTGCCAGACTCCCTAGTAATACAATTGATTCCACCACAAATTCAATACCACTGTCATCTTGTAACAGGAGTTCAATGACCTTAGGAATGACATTCAGCCTGATGAATGACGACTTCTTGGCTTTGTTGCCAATAACAGCATTTTTTATATTTCTGCAGTTAGATAGAAAACAAAATTACTATTTTTTTGTAAATAAATTTAGGTGAAAATTACGGAGTTCTGTAAGTGTTGTAAGGGAACCCCAATGAACAGTATAAACTACCCCTCAACCTGCAAACCCTATCAGACACGTCTTAGTAACGCATTGTCAAATACATGTATTTTCAATTCCATACCATTCATCACTTTTAAAATCACGGAAGTTTCAAAATACATTGTTAAGGCTGTACCTTCACAATACCCCTAACTGTACTCCTTAATTAAGTAAACATAGCGCTAGTGCCTAGTAATATCAGATTATTGAATTATGTTCGACAGTTGCTTGGAAGTACACCTTTTGCTGTTCATTTACGCAAAATATGCACTCATTTACGTTAACAGTTGAAACTATACGGCAAATATACGTTTATTAGTACTTCCATGAACGCGAACGAACTTTCAATAACGCTATTTGCATATGTATTAACATTCAATAGCATAAACGGATAAACAATTGCACCTTTGGACAATCACAGGTAACAAATATACTTTCAATCTCGCACAAGGGTTAATCATTAACTCCATTAGAAAATGAATTGCATAGTATGACAATCAATAGCGTATTAGAGACATACAATAATGCAATTTGCATAGAGACACACAATCAATTGTACCTTCATACAATCGTTTAATCGAAGTGGTCAATCATTAACGTGAACTGACAAACGTTGGTATTTTTCAAATAAACAATAGGAAGAAAACAACATTCATTAGTGTCATTCATCGTAGTTATATGTATTTTAAAATACTGAACAAAAATACAAGAGTATGTACATTATCATTTAGATTCTGTTATTTTTTGCACAATCTTTTGCTGAAGCAGATATAAAATGAAGAACATTTTACACGTACAGTACTGTAACAAACAGAGTACGCTATATGAACAAGTACAGTACATGTAGACGCATTGGACACAGAAAGAACCAAAGATAATCATGCCACCAAGAAACAGAATCTTACTTGAACAGAGTCTACATATACATGTACTGTACGTGTTCATACAGCGTACTCTGTTTGTTACAGTACTGTACATGTAAAATGTTCTTCATTTTATATCTGCTTCAGCAAAAGATTGTGCAAAAAATAACAGAATCTAAATGATAATGTACATACTCTTGTATTTTTGTTCAGTATTTTAAAATACATATAACTACGATGAATGACACTAATGAATGTTTTTTTCTTCCTATTGTTTATTCGAAAAATACCAACGTTTGTCAGTTCACTTTAATGATTGACCATTTCGATTAAACAATTGTATGAAGGTGCAATTGATTGTGCGTCTCTATGCAAATTGCATTATTGTATGTCTCTAATACGCCATTGATTGTCATACTATGCAATTCATTTTCTAACGGCGTTAATGATTAACCATTGCGATTGCGCGAGATTGAAAGTATATTTGTTACCTGTGATTGTCCAAAGGTGCAATTGTTTATCCATTTATGCTATTGAAAGTTTGTTTCCGTTAATGAAGTTCATGGAAGTGCTAATGAACGTATATTTGTCGTATAGTTGCAACTGTTAATGTAAATGAATGTATATTTTGCTTAAATGAACAGCAAAAGGTGTAAAGGAGAAGGGTAGGGAAAGAAACAATCTTATTGGACCGCAGTGTGAGGATACAAGCATGTCTATGTACATCAGATTCTTGTAAACTTTTTACAACGCCCCCCTCAACTTACTTCTCAAGTAACATAGCACTAGTTCCTGTCAGAGGTACCCATGATTTTTTGGGAGAATCCCTGTCACCATTGAAAAAATCTCTATATCCTTTCAACAGGTTTAGCTTTTCAGATGCAGCAAATGTAATAAAGCAGGACAATAATAATTATTGTCAACTACAAAGAGTTCAATGGTTCTCTTTTAGCTCAGTGGTGGAGCACTCATACAGAAAAATTATGAAAGATCATATTGAAGGTTCAACTCCTGCTAGGAAAACCCAGGTGTGTTCCAGTGTCTCTAGTGCTTCAGTATTGAAAAATAACATTTTTACCACAATTGCTTGTAATCTCGCAATCTGATTGGCTAAATTTTGCCGTTGTCGATAAGAGTCTAGACAACGCTACTTGCGTCATGCTCGCATCAATTTGTCACACAATGCAATAGCCAATCAGGAACACTCATTTTGGAAATATACCAATCATATCACGAGAAAGTTATAGACAACACTTGCTCTTTTGTCCCGTCATGATTTTGGTCATGCTCTGAAACAAGCATTGTGATATTGTGATGACAAATGTTGTTGTCGATAAGAGTACACACAATGCTGAACCACTTTCGATTTAATTTTTTTTAAAGTGCCCATAACCCCAAAATATTTTTTTCACTAAAATGAATCTTTGCACCTGTTCGAAACGCATTGCGGCTATTTTTTCCTTTTTCTAACAAATCCTGCCATGTTATAGGCTTCGAAAGTTGTGAAAATCCAAGAATCTTTTGTTCACGACCGAGTCAGAAGGGGAGTGCATCTATTCCTGATTTGACATCACAATCTACTTTGCATACATTTTTGCAAAGAGTTAATGCAATGTAAATCAGTACCCTTTCAGATTTCTAAATTGCCCAAAATTAAAGTCTTATCCCTTTCACGAATGCCAAGACTCAACAGGTCGTTCTTCGCAAACTTCAACTTTTAATTAACTGATGACGCTCGTCTTCAACCTTTCTTCTCAAACAGCTCAACTATCTGACAACGAACAGAACTTTTTCACAAAAAAAAAAACATCCTAGCACAATAAATCATTTTTAGAACAAGACGCTGACTGGAAAAGGTGACATAAGAACTTTTACCGACGCATGAACACCAAATCAACTTGTCAGTCGGTTCTGACGATAAATCACTAATTTCCGATTTAAATACAGTTTAAGGAATCTCAAATATTGTTAAAGAAAACTACCGTCACACAATACAACTCAACTTTCACAACAATCCCTCCCCTCGAATATGTACTTAAATTAAATAAAATGATCAATTTCTTTGAGACTGTTATGCCTGTTGATTCATCGATCAAAATGTATCGGCTGTGAAAGTTCTATTGATCACATCTGAAAACACCTCGAGGAATACGTACACTGTAGGAACTGTTGGCTCCAGTTGATAAATGATAAATGGTCTAGATCTCCACAGCAAAAAAAAAAAAAAAAAAAAGAACTGAATCTCAATTTTCCCTAAAAATTTGCATAAACATTCAATTGTTTTTCTGCATCCAATTCGACCCTTTGTTCTATAATTATTCTATGCGTCCAAAAGAAGAACGAGTGCATCCCAGGACGCAATGACGCACTCTGGATGCATCTCTGCGGGACACAGCGGGCTAAAGTCACAGTCAGCAAAGTACATATCATGGGTCATGGGGTATGCGGTTTGGGTGCAGTCCAAGGTTGTGGATGGCGGTTGGATCAAAGTGACTTTCAACACATGGTGGAGGTCTCTTTTCTCGTACTCGTCAGCCCGGCGAACGCAAAAGAAAGGAGACCTCGGAGCAACTTCAGAATACCCTGCCACAGCTAACGACTACTGTTTCCCCTATGTGGCATCTTTTGAAGAACGAGACTTAATACAATAGAGCTTATTCTTATTCAATGAAATGCAAATAAGTGGCAGGGGGGGGGGGGGGGGTTCTGAAGTTTAGCCGAGACCTCAGCTAGCAGGGAATTCTGGGCCACGTTAGGCCAACAAATGCAAATAATTTAGGAAACAAGGCATCCAAGATGAGCTCTTGTTATCCAATGACATGAATATAATAAGTGAAACTGAAATGTAATTAAATAAGCCGGTGGTTACTTGAACTACTGATGCATTATCTGATCTGCGATCATGTTAGTCATTGACCACAAATCAAAGTCCCGAGTTTTCCTTCTTTTTGTTTACAATTTAGTGACCATCATCCGAAATTGCATTAAAGGATATAAAAATTATACCAGGAATTTGAGGAGTCACAGAGAAAGCGAAACGCCATTATTTAATTATTATCTACTCACGTCACGGCTTGTAGTCTGTCATCTTGATCCGGCGAAGAAAGACTAGTCACGAAGACCTCATCCGTGTCTGGCTCCTAAATATCCGAAAATGCTTCTTTAGAGACTATATTTAACAGGAATACTTCAGTGCCAGTTTTATTATTTGATTCTCACCGTAAACACCGGCATTTTCATGGTGAATTATTGACCTGTGGTCCCTCTGTTTAACAGTCAGCAGAGGATACCGAAGGCTCAAATATCAATCAGATCATTCGTCGTGTACAGAAACACCAAATTAGTACCGAGCTGGGTGGAGAGGATGTAATACCCGAAAAAAACCCGCTGAATTTCGGGGGACAGGAGACGTTGGAAATTTTTTTGTAAGAAAGTAAGACGGTCACCTATTTGCAAAAAAACCCTTTGTGTCTTCAACCAACAAGCGTCTGGGCCCATCCAGTGTAACACTAATCCACGATTATATCGGCACATAACCCTTTGCCTCCCAAGAGTGTTCAGTATGTAAATTATCCTCACTTTCCAATGAAATGTCAGTCAGATACTGACACTGTGCACCAGTGGCTCAGTTGTGCTTCAGCAGTACTTCATTTGGAATTGTGAGGAGAATATATATACTGATCACTTCTGGGGGTCAAATTTAAGACCCTAGTGTTGGTCCAGCTGGGGTTCCTATCATATGACCTCCCTCCCTAGTGGTAGTTCTGATGACCCAACCAGTCATGTTCAAATGTTATTGTTATTCTCAAACACCAAATCATGAGAATGAAAGGATTGAGAAATCTTCATGTTCAAAATCTTCAGCTTTACTCAACTGATGAAATAACTTAACTGCAGCTACAAATTACATCATTCCAGCTACAAACCCTGTGTGCCTTACGGAGTTAAAACTTCTTCCATCTGAGGGGATAAAGATGAATAAAAAACTATTATGTAACGTTATTTGTGAGGAAAGCACCTCACAAAAAGCATCTTAATAGTCCTATCTTCACAATATTCTCCCCTTTTGTCAGCAAAATCTCCCGGGGAGGGGGGGGGGGGAGGGTACTGCCATATATGGACTATATAGGTATGTGCCGCTGTGAAGGGTATGGTTTTCAAGCAGTTTACTCTAGGATAGAGTATATAAATCATAGCCTTTCGGTCTAGAATAGGGTATCATTTTTCACGAAACTGACCAGTCGGTTGAAGATTTTATCAAGACTAAGGAAACCAGAAATTCCCACTCAAGAATATAAAAAAACCAAATCGGCAAAGTTTAAGTTTACATAACTCAGCCTCAACAGTGTCAATAAATGACTATCATGAAACACCTCTGGATATTATTAACTGTCAAGAATCAGAATTTAGACAGAAATCGGTGGGAGTTTACTCTAGTATAGGGTAGCAAAATTCAGCTGAACTACAACAAGTTGCAAAAATAGTGGAGACACTTCACCTTCTTGGAGCACTATTAATTTACCTATTATCACTCACACTGCAGCCCTCCTCCCCCCCTTATCAGTGTTGCTAGCAAGACAAAAAAAATGTTGGAAACTTAAACAGTCAACAGTGAAATGGGGAGAGGGGAGGGAAGTGGGAAAGGTTTACATTCTAGAAACGGTGGGTACTGGAAGCTAGAAAAGGCGTTTTTTCATGAAAGTGTCTCAACAATTTTGCAACTTGTTGTAGCTCTGGTATAGGCTACGGGTTCCAGGGTCCCAGCGGCACATCCCCACCCAGAAATTCCTTAAGTGCCCCCCCCCCCCCCCCGGGAAAAATCTTAAGTTTTTTCCTCCAACTATCAGTATGCACTAAATTGTTATGAGAGCCTAAGATTTATTTCGATTATTTTAAACAATATTGACCGAATGCATAAATGGCGGCCAAAAATGTATTCTTTTGTTTATGTCCTAATGAGACTCACTAGCCTCGCTCTCAAGCAACCTTTCTTTTGTATTTTGTCCATGCAAACGAGGCTAGTGAGGCTAATTAGCACATAAACAAAAGAATATATTTTTGGCTGCCATTTATGCATTCGGTCTATTGCTATAAAAACTCGCCATAGAATAATTATTGTTAAAAGCTGCCAGATACAGTAAACGCCCGCATATGAGAACCTACAAGATTTTTCCAAGTTAGGCTAAATAGGTTCTTATAAAAATAGTATTTACAGTAGTTTTAGGCTACCTAGGTTCTTAAATTGATTCTTATTTGCACAAAAGATATCTATCTACTCAGTATGATATGGTATGCATGACCGATTTCCTCTGATGAGGACGCCGATACCTTTATGTTTCATAACCATGAAAAATAAGTTTTGAACGAGATCTGTGCAGTTTAAAGAGCAATTTGTTCCAGTCACCTGTTTAATTTTTTGGGTCTTTCTGCAGGTACTGGAAAGTATTGTGTTTTTGGTCACTTGGGATTAGTCTTTATTTGGAGTTGTTCTGTTTTCTGTCTTTTGTTTCGTTTGTTTTACGTAATTTCTGCTCCAGTACTTGCAGAAGCTGCCATTTTTTAGGCTAACCTGTTGTTGTGTAAAGAGGGGGAGGGGGGTGTTTACTGTAATCAACTGGCTTCTCTAAACCTTTCACTTGATGGACCAAATGTCATGCACATGGGGTGTGCACTATACATGCTACTGCCTCCCCCCTTCCAACCAAGATGTTATACGATGCCTGTTGACAATTCAGATTCTATGGATACTATTTCAAATTGCCACTGGTGCGAATTTGTGGCTGCATGGTTCACATTTTGAAGTTTTGGAATTGGGGTTTTATATATTAAGAAAGAAATGCCAATCTTTGAGCATCCGCAGTATGTAAACCGCACAATGATACACCATCATCTGTCATGGCAAGCTCTAATTTTCAGCCAGCACTTCCATTAGTGTCACTAAATCAAACTTCATCTTCATTTAACAGCATGTTAGGAATTCCATTTTTGATGGGAAACTTTCTTCCTGTCTCTGGACAGACTAAAGAGCCGTCCTCAACTTCTACCTACAAATAAAAAATAAAGGATTTCACTTTTTAGTCAAGTGGAGTATTAGTAGTGGTGTAGATGTGGAGCAGACCTCAGAGTACAAAAGAACAAAAAGCGAGTAAGAGAGTTTAACAGCAAATATAGGTCACCCTGTTTCCATACCCAATGCCCACTCGAGTCAGACATATATTTATTTTTGACCCATTCCCTTCCACTGTGGAGCCTGGTTCCTGGCAATCTGCAATGCAGTAAACTGATTTAAGCCAAATAAGGGGATATAATCCATGCTAGCCTAAATCAACATATATGGAAATAATGAATAGGTGTCCAAAAAATAGCTGACGATATTGTTAACAATGGTTGGTGCTCCATGTGCGGGATAGCATGAATTATTAGCACAAATAAGGTATGTACACAATCTCAAATATTATTTGCCGTTGGCTTCAGCCCATTTGGGATCTCAAGGTTTCTGTATGTGCCGAGGGGAAAATGAACTTTGGCAGAATGCACCTCTAATAAAACGTGGTGTACTTTCTTCAAAAATTCTTCATCATTTTCGTAGTCTGGGATAACTTCACTTGGCAAACCTTCTGACCTGCCAACCTGTTAATAATGACAATAACAATGTTTATAAACTTGTTTACTACTTCAGAAGTTAATACAGTAGATAAAAATAATCAACCATAAGCCTAGGTCAAAACAACAGTTTTGAAACACCTTTTCTGAAGGTCTGAAAAGTGATTGAACTCATGGATGCATAATTTAGAGTTTTAGCAAGTTGTTGTGTAGGTTCAAGAAAAAAATGTATCAATTTGGGCAAGTACCAGTAGTGAGTTTCCCAAGGATTACTGAATTGGGAGAAAAGACTGAGAAATATTTTAGCCTTGCACCACTGCTACAATGTAACTCATTATTATCCAGAGTTATTGTTGCATTCTGCATGGCAAAAGCTGTTACAAAGGATAATCTTTATTTCATTGGTTGTTACCTGTTCAGCTGCCTGGAGAAGAGCAGGCCATTCCACTTTTGGGATCATGCGAGAAATAAACTCCGGATCAAAATCCACTTCATTTACGACAACATTGGCAACCTGGAAGATCAAGGCACCAACCAATACCACATTTAAAATTAGCCAAGTTCTCTTAATTCCCCTGAGAAAAAGGATTATTTTTTACTTAACCCCTACACTCTTTAATTACTAAAAAAAATGAAAAGAAAATCAACCAGCTCAAAAACTTAAAAATGATTTAAAAAACAACCCATAGAGGGATGTAGAAATAAGATGAAGCAAGTATTTTGATAAGAACAGCAAATTAAAGGAAGTTGCTGAACTTGCAAGGTTCATAATTATTAATGTTTCATGTCCTACAATGTATGTCATGACATTAATTTTTTCGAGTGGCAGGGGTTCTGGTCACCTTGAAAAAAAGTTCCTGTAAGGCTCAATAGAAACCATGGAATTATTTTGTTAATATACCGTAAAGTGTAGAAGAGAAATCAGCATGACATCTGGAGTAAGCAGATTGCAGTTTCACTAAATGGCTTTTCAGGTTAAATTTTTTAGACTTTCTAAAACATGGAAAAGAGTAGGGTAAACAAGGAAGGAAGGAGATCTTTGCACTCAAAAAATTTTTGAGGTAGAAACGGTTATTCACAAGGTTTACTGGCAAATCGGCAGGAACTTCAGTTGAGGTTATGGTAAATACAAGGAAGTTGCTATAGCCCAGTTGTTTGTTGAGGTGATAGGTACCTTAAGCTAAAACTGGTAGTAATATCAGATTATTAAAGTATGTATGACAATCACTTTAGAAGCAAAGCAGAAGGGAAGAAACAGAAACATTTTTTTATATGTGGTCTACCGACCACTTATTTTTCTTAAAGGTTGCTGCAATTGGTTTTTGTAGTCAATCCTAGGGTTTACAAATCCTAATATATAAGTCATGTCTGATAAGTGAAGTGAAAAATCCAATAGATGTCAATCCACTGTTTGAAGGAGATAAATTTTAATAGCACAGTGTGCATTGAAGTCAAAAAGTCACCGATTAAATGATGTTTAAAGCAATAATCTTGTCCTAGACAAAAGTTCCAAATCAGAGTTTTCAGGCAAAAACGTGCGGGTCAATGCGAAACGCCAGTGAAGACAGGTTTTATGAGTTTGCGTGTCTTCCAATGCTTGTGCAAACAAAAATGTTTCAC
>OX421458.1:1167435-1177435 GCA_949126865.1 Montipora capitata | reverse complement strand
AGATATCTCATAATACTTCATGTAAGGTAACTTATAAGGTACATTTTACACTGTGGCAAGTCATTCGTGATTGTTTTACTTTGCTGACGTTGTACATGCGGTATTTCAAAGTATCCTATGGGTGCACCGACAGAGTGATGCAATTACTGGTATAAAAAAGTAAAAATCACGAATGAACGATTCATTGTAAGATCACGTTGTCGTCAAAACAATAGAGCGATTTAGGACCTAAGCACTTGAAGTTAATTTTTCAGTTTTCTCTATAATAAAAAGCTGCTGCACATTTCCCATGGCAAACTACTACAAATAATCGAAAAATTCCTAGACTAACGCAAAGTTATTTTTTAGTTGACTTTCGCGTAGCCCTCGATCGTACGCGTCGTCGTCCATGCGCTCACTATTTCTTTGCCCTCCGATTGCTGAAGTTTCAAAGACAACACCAGCACGTACATTTTCGAGCTTTCACAGGCTTTTCTTTTGTTTTGTTTTAGTTTTCGTTTTTTTTTTTCTAATCTTACAACCACAGAAATAGTTGAAATCAAGATTTAATACTGCCGAAAACCACACGAAATTGAATAAAACCAGTAAATATTGTGCTAGAGAAATAACGAAAAAAAGATACGATTGCTAAGTCCAGCTATTACCATCCGCCCTCCCGTATTTAATTTTGTTCTCAAGATTTTGAATATCGAGGGAAATAAATGTATGTATATAGATGAAAGATACAGAAGTGCATGATCTTCGAACTTAATTAGACAATTTAAGGAATTGTCACTTTATAGACACCTGAGAAATTCGAAAAACCTTAAATAACAATGATCACAACCAGGTTTTCTGAGCCCGCGAGGCTGAGCACTCCGAGCAAACCATTGTTTTAACGAAAACCGCTGGTCAGCAACCTGGTTCTGGTCATTGTAGTCTAAGGTCTTCGAGAAATTCAGGCGACTTCAACCTTTATTCGAACCCAGGCTCTGCCATTGCGATGCTGTTGCAATGCTCTACCAACTGGCCCACATTTGTCCAAAAGTCATTGCGGTCGTTTGTTTTTGTTTTCAAATGACGGCTTCTCCAAATACATGATCTGATTGGTTGAATGCACTCAGGCGAATCACGCGGGAAACAACATGTCAGCTATTTAATTTGGGTAATTTCGTGTTGCATGAAATTCAGTCACGGTGCGCAATGACTTTTGGGCGAAGGTGGGCAAGCAAATTGCTTGAATAAAAATAGAGTTCATTTTCCTTTCAATTGGCTCACATCACCAACATGGCCGACAGTAGAATTTGGCCTAACAAACTGGCCAATCACGGCACACGTAGCTACAATTTCAGAGAAAAAGGAAAAATTTAGTCGATCGTAATTCAATAACTATCATACTCTGAGTGCGTTGGATAAAAATACAACCAGAACTCGAATCTGGTCAATACTATCCAAAAAGAACGTCAGTGACAATTGGCTCACCGGGAAATCAATATTTTTAAAAGAAAATTTCTGTCAACTTCCGCAGAGAAAATTCGCTCCCTTTAGGCGGTTTGGTGCCCTTCCCATCTTTGGTATTTTGAAGACTGTGTCGATATTTGGAAAATCAAATTCCTTTTAAAGAAAATAGAAGTTAAGGCTTGGTACGTTATAAAGGTGAAAAAAAAAATCATATTTTGCTTCTTGGTAGTGTAAGAGTGTTTTTGTATCTTAAAAAATTAAAGGAATCTTTTAATTGAGCAACTAGAGCTGTCTAAATGCTACCCGTAGAGCACAATCCGAGTCCTGCGCACCAGAAATATTTAAGGACATAAAATTCTTTAAAAAAACACCGCTTGCATCTTATAAATCGATCTCTAAGTAAAGAGCGCGTACCCGCCATTTTGAATCGTGAAAGTTCTATGCGTCAACCGTGAAAGATGCATAAGAAGGGATTCTATATGAAAGACTGCAGAAAGAAGAAGGCTTTAGACCATGGCAGTTTTGAACGTTTTTCAACTTTCATTAAAAATTCTTATTGGACATGATTGGGTCCTGGATTTAATTAAATCCACAAGAGCTCATATTTTCCCCTCTATCTTCCTTTCAGATACACCTTTCTGTTCAGTAAAATGGCAAGGAAACGAAAAGGTTTCGTTGGCAATCTGAGCGAAGACTTGATTTCACTCGCCCCAGTCCCTGCACTTCTGACCGCGCACCTTGCGAGACTCGGGAATCAATACGGTAACCCAACATGGAGCCTGTTTGTAGCCGAGCGCGGTTTTTAGCAATATGACCACAAAAACCTTGTGACATAGCCTGTTCAAAACTTGAAGTTTAAATGAGGAGTAAAGAAAAAATTGCGCACATGAGGACTTCGACAAGACACGCCTATGAGCTAAGAGCAAAGATATAAGCCGATAAACGAAGAGTACAAAATTAGGTCGCATGTTAATTGATTTCCTGAGAGGCTTGAACATAAGGCATCACACGGATGTAACCGATGCCGCCCACGGAGGAGCGACAGAACACTCGCAGATTCTTTCAGTCACTTACATTGTCATTTCCCTTCATCCATCCCCACTGCTTTCCTATTGTTCTCTTAAGATTTCGCCGGAAATGCAGCTTATCCGTTTAAGAGCTAAAAGTCATTTACACTTAAAAGACTTTTGTGTTTATCGGCAATTAAAAACTAAAAATAATTTACGCTAAAAAGACTTTTGTGTTTATCGGCAATTAACTGAACATCATTTGATTTACAAAAGCAGTTAAGATTAGAACAAATTGAAGGCCTAAAAGTGGTCTGGGAAAATACAATCTTGGGAATCTCACCAGTCGACTAAAAACAAAATGATTCATTCTTTTTGGAATACAAAACTGAAAAACTCCAAATGGTATCCTGTTGTATTAAAAGAAAATCAGTTGGGTGTCAACCAAATGTGTGGATCGAAATTCCACTCCAGCTGTATGATTCCTTGACTTTTTTTGAGAGCCAAGAAAATAACAGCTACATGAGCTGTTAAGGCCACCTTTTAGTAAGCCGAAGTGGTTTAACGAGAGGTCGTTGGTATTCTAAGGCTCTTACTGTTACCTTATCGACCCAATTGAAACCAAAGTTCAGTGTTTAATGTCAACAAATATCTTAAAAAGACTCACACACTTCAAGTTTTAAATGTTAGAACCACCGGTCTCCAACGGGGAATTCAGTTCTCCAAGTGCAAATTTCATCCACGCAAGATGCAAAGTTAATTCGTTCTGAAATACACGAATTTATGAAGTGAATGTGGCGTGTGCTACGAAAATCTACATACCAACCTTGTCCAATTTAACGGAAGAGGACAAAATATCGAAAGATGTCTATCTTTCCAACCACCGCAAGTCAATGTCTTGTCCATTAATTAAGCCTTTGTCAAAGACATTTCGTTTCTGTCTCCAGATACATGCTACAAATTCTCGACGTGCCGCTAACTGAATGTCCTATATCATCCTACCTAGTTGGAGAGCAATTCAACGCTGATTGGACGAAAATCTCGGCGCAGATCACAACCTGTACTGTAATAAACAAGCTTCGAAAGTCTTTTGAAGATTAAAAAGTTCACTAAAATCTTAAATTCTTAATATTGAAAAGACGAACAGATATATCCGAGAGAGATTAGCTGTGTATTTATAAGTGACTTGCTGGATGAACTGAGTTTTTTTGCACACTGTGGTGGAAAATAAGAATCAAGGCATGTGATATTTTCGTTTAACGAACTAATATTTCAAACAATTTAGAATACTTAATGAGTTCAGTGAAACCGTTTGTAAGATATTTATTTTGGAACCCGCAGGGGAAAAGCTTCTTTCCGTTTTCCTTATATTTATCAAAATGATCTTGGTGCAATTTCTTGGATAGCCTTCTTGTTAAGAAAAATCTTATTGCTCAAAATCGTTGTTATTGTCTTCGAGAGATTTTGGAATTTTACAACCTGTTTTGGCAGCAATTCAAATTGGGCTGCTTTTCAGGAAATATAACGGTGCTGCACAGCATGCAAACGTTAATAGGAAAAAAAATTCAGATTAAGTTTTGAAGTTATGTTTTTGTAAATATTAGGACTAGGAGATTCCGGAAATTGCTCCCCACGGAGGATAAAAGGGTTTAATTTTCTTTTTGTGGGAAATAAGGAACAACTGCGAAAACTTAACATTTGAAAAAATAACAGTAAGAAACGCTTAACATGAGGTACCAACAGGATTAGTTTGGTTTATAAAATAAAGTTTTACAACAGAAGTTTACACTGAAGCAATATGGATCTTTCATAGTTTAAATTCTCGGCTATGTGTTACCAACATCTTAAATTTGATTCGTAGAAACATGATAGAATAATTTCACATTTGTTCACATAAAAGAAAGATGTGCGACTACAGTGAAATAGAAGGGATTAAAGTGTGAAGTCGATGAAACACTAGCGAAAGTCAATTCAGAGCGTTGATTAGTCTAATAATAGATTAGAATACGGCATTTTTTTTAGCAACATGAATACTAGTTGTTATGCGAGAGAATACTGTTGGAAAACTTGACTTTATTTGATAGAAGTTGGGTGGACGCAGTTGTTTGATAGATGGTATTCTGAATGGTTTCCCGCTTATAATGCTGTGTATTTCAATAATTCGTCGTTGGAGAGTAATTTACACGTGTTAAACAATATCCGGTATTTTCAAGCTTTCAGCAAGTTGCTAAGAAGTGGGATCAGTGAATCATTGTTGGGGGCAGGGCACACGGCGATTCCAGTCCTTCCTTTAAGAGAATCATTTGAAGACACAAGAGCTAAAACTTGAAAGCAACTGCTATCAGCGGCGAGCTTGAACTTGAAGAAATCTGTTGCATCTTTGAAGCATAGACAATCCAATATTTCTACTTTTAAAGCCCCAGTGGCGACCACTCTTTCCAAGACAAACAGAACGAAAGAACTCACCTGTTAAACGAAGGATTAGAAGCGAAAAAAAATCACTTGTTAATTAGAAAAATCAAAACAACAGACAATCTTTTGGTAAAACACGTCATACTGGGAATAAGGGATTTCTGTTCCTAACATTTCGTTGATTTACGATCGGTCTCGAGTCGCTTCGTTATTATGGCAATCGGAAATAACTTTAGATGTTGTTCAGTGGCTCGGTTCGATTTCGACCTGAAGGTGCCAAATAAATGTGAACGCCAAATTTGCGCTATCTCTTAAGAATAATCATGACATACTTTCAAGCTGTGCTCAATTACACAAAGACCAGGAAACGCTTCTGAAGTCCCTGGCGCGGATGGGTGGCATAACTGGCAGAAGAACCCAGGGAGCTGAGAATTAATCTAGGTTATGGATGCAGGAATAAATAACAAGGCGCTAAAAAACAGGAGCGTTTTGCAATGTTCTTACGGAAAGTTCTTCAGTGGTTTTTCTTGACAAAAAAAATAAATTGTTTGTAAATGAGACAGGACAGTGCAAACAAAGAAAAACCACAATAGAGTTTGACATCAAGTGATTTGGTTCGCATCTTACAATTTACACGACCGCTGAGGGATGAATTTCAATGTTATGTTAAGTCAGGTGGAAACGGGGCGGAGTAATTGCCATTGAGCCAGCGGATATAAGAGCGAAAGCGCGTTTATTCATATAAACTGATTTCAGTGGGCATTGAGTCTCTTAAGACTTATCGACCAACACTGTGAAAGCAGTCTCGAGGAAAACAGTCTTGAACTAAAGGTACGCCTCGTAGCTTGAAAATGCGGCTTCTCGTGTTCGTCATTTTCTTCGCCGGAGCAGCAATTCATGGTAAGGCAAGCTCATTCCATACTCTTTTTTTGCTGATTTACACCCAGTCATCGTTGCCGAAGTATGTTGAAGAGATATTAAATTGTTCGTAGGATGTTGTGGTTATTCAGTTCTAAATTCTTTTCCAACAAAAGCATCCTGTTTCACGACCTCTAAGTGAAAGAGACCAGTAAATTAAAGCTGCCAGGGAAAAAGATTTGCTTCAAAGAGCACAGGAGAGCCATGCATACTTTTGCAAAGACAATCCCGTTGGCCGATCAGGCGTTTTTCGCATTTACAAACCACTAAATCACCACAACCTAGCTGCGAAGAAGGGTTGAACCGGGCTACAAGACAGGAGGCAATTTTAATTGAACGTAAATACAGTTTAATTAGTTAATACTGAATTAATTTGTTGTGTAAGAACACCAATGTTTCAGAACTTCGCAAGGCGGCCATCGTCCAAAACAGTGTTAAAAGTTAGCGACGACGAATGTAAGATAAGCGAAATAATTTCGCTTTTTAAACTTGAGTTCTTTATAAGTCGCCGGTTTCAGTTTTGAGTAAATAAATCTACTTTCATTTGCAAATAGAGTGTTTAATGTTGGTCCTTTTTTCAGGAAAATAAAATTAGCCAACATTTAAATAAACTGAAGAGACATTTGTGAGTTCAACGTTCGGGTAATTAGTAGGAAAGTACATTAAAACCCACAAAGTAAATGCCACGTGAATTGGTAGTTACGTTAAAGTTATCGTTTATCGCTGAAGGAATTCCAACTCTTTTTTAGCGATATTGGACGGGCCATTTACAAAAGAAAACATATATAAACCTAAAATTCCAGTAAATATTGTGTCGTTTAGTTCTTTGATCGAGGAAAAGCTCTTCGCTCGATATTGAACTCGATATTCTAAACGAAAAAAAAATCTAGTTAATTGAGTTGATTAAATGATCGAGTTTTTTGTAACAGTTTCCAGTAGCCTGGTGATTTCTTTGTGCCATCGTAGTTACACTAAAATATCAACGTTCGTGCACAGAAGAGTTTCTTGTAATGTCGAGAACTTTGGAAAAAAACGTCGGAAAAGTTACCTCATTTGAACCGCGACATTCTTATATAGTGTAATGTGCGGTGGTTATTAAATACAAAGAAACCACTCCATTCCTTCGGCCCTCGCGATTTCGCCGAAAGCAATTTCAGGCAGGAAGGGATGTAAGTAACCCGTCTCGGTTTTTTAAACGAGTTATGTTAATGCAAGCGCATTCATAAGTGACCCGACGTATTTCGCTTAAACAGCAAGGAAGATAACTTTCCTGTTTGTAAAGTTACAAAACTTAAGCAATTACAAAGGGTCTTTTTTCTTAATTTTCTTCAATTGGTACTTCGTTACTAGCCAAAATATTAAATTATGCTGTATTATTTCTCAGTTTAAGGAAAAGGAACAATACATGGGCAACGCTTATCTTCTTATTCATTGGATCACTACCATGAATATTTGACTGAGTTTCGTAGAGGTTATTAAAGGCGTCTTTGGTCTTTAAATAGAAGTTAATTTTGCTAAACTCCTTACAGTCATTGTATCGAAGTGACTCTAGGTATGATTTTAATTATATTGAAAGCTCTTTTGTTGTTAGTTCAATGTTGCGAGTTTTCCTGTTTTCCAAATACAAATTAGTTAGTTAGGACAATCTTGTGTTCAAGTTAAGTGTCATTTAAAGGCTCTCTCGAACTTCGCCGGATTATCAAATTTAAAAGAATGCCATATTAGTTCCGACAAAAGCCACTTGTAAATCAAAGTATATTAAAATCTTGAAAGAACAAATATGAAACATGTACCAACATTTTCTTCCCTTTTTTCTAAACATGTTGCAAACGTAGAAAGGTAAACAGACCAAAAATACGTGAGCATGGTTGTAAAATATCTGCTCTTCTTCCAAGAGTTTTCCGAGTGCATCTCGAGACGTAATGTCTACATTTTAACAACGCAGGTGATTATTGGGAAATGAGCAACTGGTCTTTGCAAAAAAAAAAATCGAGTGCTCATTTTTGCTGTTATTTTGAACATCGAGTCGAAGGTGTAATTAAGTACTTTCCAAAGGATATCTTCGTTTTGAGTTGATGAAACAAGGTGTACTTTGCAGCTTAAATTTCCAAATTTATTCTGTAGTTTATAGTTAGCATAACAATATAGCAAATGGAATGTTAATAGAAAAATTATGTGCAAACTCATTTTTCGTCAGACCACGCTAAAAAGATTAAGCTTTTAAGTATTTAAACTTTTAAACAGAAGGGCCCCAAATATTAAACGAAATTAATCTAAGTTGTTAAGATGTTACTGTAAACACGATTGGCTGAGAGCGCAAGTGTCACAGAAATATTACAACACCTAATGACAATTATTAGACTTCAACAACCAAATTAACTTCAAGACGGAAAAAGACAAAATGCAACAAAAGAAAACGCTGGAAATTGAAGAAACAATTCGAGAGATGAATGCGAATTTCTTCAACAGCAAATAAAAGTCAATGGTGAAAACGGAGATTTTCTGGCTTAGCTAAATTAAAGCGATAGTTTATAGTTCGGCTGACCTCGAGTTTTGACAATTCCAAGGAAAGAAAATTCAACGAAGAGCAAAAAACGAGGGATTATTTTTGGAATAAGATACAATCTCGGAAAATTTCTACATGCATTTCACCCGTGACTGATATAAAAAAAAGTCCGCTTGCGTTGGGCTACGAAATCATGCATTAATACTGAAACTGATGACAACAAAATCATGCCAAATGTCCGTCGTATCTTTTCTTATGCAGAATGCAGGATAATATTTGCGGATTATTATTTTTCGATATTTTGATTGTCGTCGAAAAATCAAAGTCAGTTCTCTTGTTAAGTAACGGCACATTTGCGTCCTTGGTGAACATCGAACCGATTGCAACTTTTGAAATAGCTGTCACTGAGTAACTTCTGTAGCACATTCAGGGACAGATGTGGAATATTCGCTCAGTATTAGCTTAGACAATTTTTTTGATCGGAAATAGCGGCAAGGTTTTGTATTGTGTTCCATCATTGAACCAGACGGTGGAATGCTTACCCACCAAGCGAGTGGATTTTTACTGAAGAGCTGTTGAAAAACTGCAGCACTCCGACCTTGTAGAGAACTGACCTTTCTAGAACAAATAAATGAGTAATAAACAGAGTAAATAAACTTTATTTCAGTGCAAAGTTATTTAGCATTAAAGAACTACTTGTCACTGGGGACAAATAAAAAAAATTGAATTAAAAGAAGTGTTGTTTTTCGGGGAATCAGAGGGGCCACTCGAAGAGCAAATAAAAACTTTGTGTATAACGTTATTTTCAGTATCAAATCCTAAAATTCAACATAGGATTCTAGAAAACACAAAATCATTCCTGTCATTGCTTGACTCTGGGAAAGCATTCTCTGACTCATGAACACCTAACGGATAAATTAGGCTTCACCAAACTGCGCTTTGAAATTAATTGTGACACTAGGAAAGACACACATGCTAAGCCATGGAAGGCAAAGTTTCCGCGATTTTGACGTCAGTAAATATTTTCGGTCGAGCATTTAACGTTTAGAGGGCAACCTACAGTATTAAGCCTAAAAAATCACTTGGCAAAATAAGGTTCTTCTGCTAAAATATTACGAGTCGGAAATGAGGAACTAAAAGTAGTCCATGATGAAATCATATCCCTACAAGTTGGTTTTGGAAAATTGTCTATGATTTGCGGCTTTAGTTGCTGAAATTGTTGATGGCTGATTGCAATACTTCTCAAACAAACAATTTATGTCTACTTAAAACGTTGGAAACAACTCAGAAGGATCCATTCAAGTTTTTATTAATGTAGACATTAAAAACCCTTTACTCGGTTACACCTCATACTATTAAGATTACTACGTTGTACGACTTATTAAGTTATGGATGAAATAGATTTTCGCTTTTGAAAGGTGCCGAATAGAACAGATGTAAATTGGCGCTTAACATAACAATTTGGTTGATGATATTTTAGATGAGTAAGAGAAAATGTTTCTTACTTTGATAAAACGGCTGCAGAGAAATTGTTAACGTCTCACAACACTGACTTGCTTTGAAACACTGTGGAACGATCGATAAAGAAGCCACACGCTGCTCACTTAGGACGCTCAGAGTAGGGCACGCAGTTTAGTTGTTGTGGTGTGATTTATTGGGCGACATAAATTGGCCTGATTAGCAGCTACTGCAACAAGGGCAAAGCTAATCAAAATAA
>OX421458.1:1147435-1162435 GCA_949126865.1 Montipora capitata | reverse complement strand
GGACACTTGCACATTCCAGTATTGCAGAATGACTACAGTAAGGACAGATCAGCGGTGTGTATAACAAAAGAAGAGAAGCATTACTCTGAAGATAAACAGGTACAATAATCTGTCTTGGAGGACATTTATTTCAAAATCATTTCTCCTTTTCAATGACACACTCGTGTATCGCCTCGTGTGCCACTTTTTTGTTCTTACCACATTTTGACGTCATCTTTATCAGTTTATTAATGTTTCATATTTTAACAATAGCCCACTTTCGATATATTAAAATTCGGTCCTAAACAAAAGGCATCATCTCGAGGCTCTGGGGAACAAATATAAGGATTTGTGTGAGTTAATTCCCCAGAGTCTCGAGATGATACCTTCTGTTTGGGACTGAATTTTAATATATCGAAAGTGGGTTGTTGGATCTATCGTTGAAATCCTATGTTCACATACTAGTTTTAAATTAACTTGTAGCTGAATTTAACAGTCACTTCCGAGGATTGAAACGTCATACTCTTAGAAGAAACATATTTTATTCAACTCTCCTCATTGTTGTTATTGTCACAACCATCGTTTAATTAACTCTTCATCATTCTCTTCCTTGTCTTCCTCGTCGTCACCTACGAAGTTCGCTTTGCCAAGAGATGTTCTACCCATCCACGCCTTCAGTATAATTCATTAGCGCCGTTTATACGGGAGAAAACAAGCCGCGGCTTACAAAGACGCGAAAACCCCATTTAATGGTACAGAATCGAAGTTCACGGCTTACTCCATCCGCAGCTAGCTCAAGCCCCGGTTTATTCTGGCTTCGGGGTTTTGGGCTGTGCTTATCTTGGCCGCGGCTTCTTTTAGACGTGAAAGTGTTCGTATAAATGTACTCAAGAGTCATCCGCAGCTTGCTGAAGCCCTGGACGACTCCTGTGCATGAGCTTGTTTCGTTATTATACCCCAGACTTCCTTTTTTCCCGAGAAAAATGGCGAGCGCGAGCAATGAATCATGCAGATGAAAAGATTGGACCAGCTGCCCGCCAACTTAGCAGCGAACCATTTATACGTCTTATGTCAGCCGCACTCGTATAAATGGCCCAGTTCGCGTATAAACGGCTCTAATATCTGACAAAAAGTTGTGGCTCTTTGTTTTCGTTCTGCAGGTAAAGTTTGAGGAAATAGCCGAAATGCTTGGCATGACAGCCATCCAGCAGAAGCCACCTAAAGCACCAGACTGCCTGTTCGACCAGTTTGATCCAAACCTGAAAATCTGGATTCCTGGATCGTTTTGCATAGTTGAGATCAGCTCGGGGGCCGCAGCAACCGCTGACTATGACGGTGACGGGCTCATGGACCTTTACTACGCGCGCATGGATGGCCCAGATCAACTGTGGCGTAACCTTGGCAACGGGACGTACCAAGACTACACGGCCGAAGCTAACCTGAGCTCAACCGCTTTCCATCGTTCATCAGCAGTAGTTTGGTTAGATATTGACAACGATGGTGATATGGACCTGTACATAGGTACTATGGCTGAAAGCAGATTCTTTCTGTATGTAAACGACGGTATGGGACATTATACAGAGGAGGCTGAGGAGAGGGGCCTCGCGTTGCAGCCTAAAATACCCCCCTACAAAACAAGCACCATGACCATAGCAGTTGCGGACTATAACAAAGACGGCTGGCTGGATATTTACACAACCGAGTGGTTACCGCATCTCGACCTCAGTTTCGATTACAACAACGCCTCGCACAAAAACGTCAAGTTGCTTAGAAACCTCGGCGCGGAGGGCAAGCCGGGACACTTTGAAGACGTGACGGAACGAGCAGGATTGGCCAAAACCCCAGAGCCCACTGTGGATGCGGACAGGTTTGGTGGTGTAGATGTCCGCTATTACGGTGTCATGAACACCGGGTTGATAAAGGATATCCTTCCAGGACCTTTTAAGCTGGGAGCCCTATTCACAGATTTGGACGATGACGGTGAGAAATTCCCACGTTCTATAGCTTGATTTAAGCCCTCACCCTTCCTCCACCCCCCCCCCCCCCCAATACCAACCCCATTCCAATGGGTCCTTTGTTTTACCAAATATGTAATAATGACATAGATTCAGGCCAATAGTTTTCTTCGCTACTTTCTGCGGGTGTCTCACAGAAAATTTGTCCCCCTCTAGCAAACTTACAGAGCCTAAAATGATGGGATCATTTTGTCTAAAGCATGACCTAACCAGTAATTTTTAAGTATGCACGATCTGGTGCACTGTAAGTCCGGTGATCGGGGAACAACTTAACACACGGGTTGGCTGTTTTGATAACGATTTAAGTACTTCTTTAGGCTACCAAGACCTTGTCACCACAGGAGATTTTAGAACAAGTGATGTTTACTGGAACAATGGCGACGGAACATTCACCCGAGGAACAAAGGAGGCGAATTTAGGCACGGACGAGAATGGTATGGGCATTGCAGTGGCGGACTATGATATGGATGGACGTCAAGACTGGTTTGTTACAAGTATTTACATGTCGAAAGAACAGATGGAGCCATTTAGAGATGTGTATCTTGGCGGGGGCTTTATTTTTGGCCACACTGGAAACAGGCTTTATAGGTTTGTAGGGTTCTTAAATGGAGTGTAGTAAAGGGGGCTGTTTAATTTACTAGGTTGAAGGATCCTTGGTGGTGAATCATCGTTGCGGCATGTTCTGCTGCTTGATGATATTCTCGTTAATTGGTGTAGGCGTCACAAAATGACCCTCTAACCATTACCTTAAAAGTGCGACTATGATAAAAAAGTCACTTCCTTTTTTTCTTCAGATTTTGAAAGTGTGCTTGCTTAACGGCTGACTAGCAAAGTTTTAAGCTTTGTTTTTTTATTCAAAGGCTGTTTACTTTAATTGTAAATTACTCACGTTCAAAACTGACCGATTGGACCTCAGAGGGTTGGAACTAGGGAAAGTGACGTCATTTACTCACTAGTTTAAAAATTCAGCGTGTAAACCCAGCTTATTATATATGCAAAATACAGGTTTAAAAGTCTGAAATCCAGAAACTCCCGTGCTGCATATTAATTCAGCCGGGTACACACATGCATAGACTATTTTCCCAATCCCATAATGCAATACGTTTTGGGGGGTTCTTTACATAAAAACAGTACTACTTATTTACTCTTGGGACTGTATCATGCTTCAGTGAACTGGATATCCATTATTTTAATACAAATAACCCCCTTCCCCCCCCTCCCCCCAGAATGTACTGTATTATGGGATTTGCGAAAATAACGAATGGCATTCTTTAACTAATGAGTCTTTGACGTCATTTTCTCTTCGATCTAGCTCCCTCAAGGTTTTAAAATTAGTAAGATTATCAACCCTTTCAGCCCCGTGGGGTTCCCCATTGACGAATAAAATCGTCTGGCGTTAGACAGAGTAAAATCTATAAGTGGCACTATTGGGAGTTAAAGGGTTAAATTGGAAAATTACAATTAACATGAACTGGTGTCTTTTTTAAATCAAGGATTAAAACTTGGGTCACCAAAAAGTAATGTATGAAGTTCTCGGGCTTGAGGAGACAACTTGTCACGGTACCATGAATCTCATCACGCATTTGTATTGCACATGTATGACATTTTCTAAACCAATTTACTGGCAAAAAGTCAAACAATCTATTGAGGCCCTTCAAGGGATTTTGGGGAACAATTGAAAATGGCTAATTTGAACTGCAGAACATGGGAACAAAGGCAAAATGTCTTAGGAACAAGGAAACATAAACCATTTTTGGGATCAAAAAAGCTGGGAACAATTTTGAAAGTAATTTCGGGAACAAGGGAACACAACCAAATGTTTCAAGGGAACAAGGACCCCTTCCCCCCCCCCCCCCCCCCCACCCACTGGAAGGGCTTTCTCTAATGCTAGGATCTTCGTTACGATAGAATCTTTCAAGTTGAGAGAAAAAGATCCA
This sequence comes from Montipora capitata, assembly GCA_949126865.1. Lineage (NCBI taxonomy): Eukaryota > Metazoa > Cnidaria > Anthozoa > Scleractinia > Acroporidae > Montipora > Montipora capitata. The sequence goes on along the minus strand of OX421458.1, from coordinate 1,158,504 downwards.
AAAGCTTGTTTTCAGTCGCAGGGTTAAGGCTAAAGCACAAAAGAATGCACCATATTTAAATTAGAGATCAGTTAACATTGTTATAACAGCCTTTTTAATCGATCAATCACTATTAACTAATCAGTTAATTTGAAACAGACTCTTCAGGTTTGTGGTCTATCACAGGGCCGTAGCCAGAAAAAAATTATGACTGAGGCAATGTCCACGGTTAAATTCTCTACGTAGGGATTCTAGGTGTTTATGATGAGTAGATTTTAAAGACAACACTGGAATCACCCTTTATTTAAAAGAATCACGAAAAAATGACTGAGGCAAGTGCCTCGGTTTGCCTCATACTGGCTACGGCCCTGTATCATAATTTTAAAAAAAAACTTATCATTTAGTGTTCACTTTTAGACAATTTTAAAACAATCCCCAATCACTTTCCACACTATGTGGTAACTAAATAATATTTTGGCATACATCTTCAAATTCGCTACTTTTGCAAATCTCGTAACACAATTCATTCTAGGGGCTTATGTACATTAAAATAATGGTTATCCAGTTCACTGAAGCATGATACAGTCCCAAGAGTAATTAATTTGTATTGTATGTAAAGAACCCAAAAATGTATTGCATTATGGGATTGGAGAAATAGTCTGTTTGGGATATGTTGGAATAAAAACAACAACTGACCAATCCTTATTCCGTTACTCAAAACCTCTGACAGGTTTTTGATCCCATCTTGTAAACTAATCACAGAACACCACTAACTAAATATCTACTTTGTCAACTGTTTTACTTTCGCAGAAACGAAGGTGGTCGCAAGTTCTCCGATCGAACGGATGAGGTTGGGGTTCGCTACGGAAACTGGGCCTGGGGCTCAGCTTTCTTCGACTACGACAATGATGGGGACCTGGACCTGATTCACACCAATGGTTTTGATGACCCGGATGTCACTGACACGGACTTTCTTCACCATACGCCGACGCGTCTCTATGACAACATGTTTTTTGAAGACAATAACGGGTCTGCCCGGTTTATGGAAACCGGTTTTCGAAAAGGCATCTCCGATGTTTTTGACGGAAGAGGTGCTTTTGTTTTCGACTACGAAGAAGACGGCGACTTGGATGTTTTCATCTCCAATAATGCAAATCGGCCGGTTTTCTATCGTAATATCGGAGGAAATAAACAAGATTACATTCGAGTCACTGTCCTTGAGGCCAGTGTTGATAGGGAGAGCATCGGCGCAATGGTGTATCTCTATTCACCGAAACTGAAGAGAGAAGTCATGCGCGAAATTCGAAGTGTATCAGGGTTCTCCGGTCAAGGCGAATACGTCGCACATTTCGGGTTAGGTTCGGAAACCGAAGACACCTTCCGAATCCGCGTCTACTGGCCAGTTACAAACAATACTCGTATTATCCATAGCGTTACTCGTCGTTCCTCGGTCACCGTTCGGGACATCTGGGGACATCGAAATGCTGTGGAGGAGACCAAGTCTCCGAGTGAGTCGTCACCAAGGTGTACTCGGCTACTGGTAAAAGAGGTCGCCCGGGCACCAGCGCATGGGCAAGTGGTGGTGGGTCCCAAGCACGTGACGTATTACCCTGATGCAGATTTTGCTGGTGAAGATAGCTTCAATTATGCTGTGAGTGACGGTGTGAATTCAGCCATCGCCACAGTCAACGTCAAGGTAAAGCGACATAAGACCGCAATGCGTGCAAGTTTAACTTTTAAACTGTGGGATCAAGTTGGAGATAACTATTATTCATGATACGAGTCTGAAATAACCATGGAGCGTCGGATGTCCGTACAGTATAACCGCTCAGCAACAATATGTTTGTTATGTCTAAGGGGTTTTGCCACAAAGGTTGCACGTTATTTCTTTCCCGCTGAAGCGAGTTACAAAAAAAGGAATGATAAAGCTGAAAACGCGTGTAAATGCAGATGAAAGCTAAATTTACGATGATACTGATGTTTAACCACAACCATCTAAAACTGTAGAATACTGAAAGGAAATACAGCAAAGCTGATGAGATGAAAGGATGGACAAAGGGAAAGATTGAAACGGATTGCATTAGGGTAATCGGTTATAGAGACGGTCCTGCAAGTTTACGACTAGACAAGTCCTGGACAAAGGTCGTTTTCGTTTAGAATCATCTTGTTGGAGATGTAACGACAATTTTATCCGTAAAGGAATACCAAGTAACCATTTTTTAGTTCAAAATTCGTAATCGGTTAAGGGTTTCTCGGAAACAGAGCAAGGATGGCACAGTCGGTTAGTGCGCGGCCTTGGTGCAAGAGGTCCTCAGGTCGATTCCCGGATCTCGCATCCTTGTTTCGACTTCTTTCCTTTCCGTGTAGCTAAATAGCTTTAAATTCCCGTAAAACGGAGCACTGATGGAGAGGGGGGAGTAAAATGAACGCACCGTCGACCTCAGGTTTGTCAATTGAATTACTGTTACGAGTTATCGACGTTAAATATGGTTACTTTACTTTACCTTAAACACACTCAAAATATCGTGACATTGCCCCTGTAAGTCCTTAGGGGGTTTAAGTTGTTACGATATCCATTAAATGTTGTGGGCATTTTGCGTGTCATGAAAATGCTTTAAATTGTAGGACCTACAATTCCCACTTCATGCATCTGATTTTGCGAACCTTACTTGTCGATTTTCAGGTTACCAAAGTGGACACTCCACCTCCTTCCCCAGAGCAGTTAGCAGAAAAGTTCCCTCGCTTGGATGCAGTCAATAACAACCCCGACCACCCCGACTGGGGAAAACCATTTATGCCGCTACTACGCCTGCTCCCCTCAGCATACGACGATGGCTTCGATGCGCCCGCGGGCTCAAACAGATCGAGCCCACGACTTATTTCAAACGTCGTTTGTGATCAGCGGATTGACGTCTTCAGCGAGCCCGGCCTCAATGACTTCCATATGCATTTTGGTCAGATGTTAGCCCACGATACCGACTTTGCTACACCGTATGCAAATTTCCTGACCACTGATAACTTGGGCATTCCCATTCCGGAAGGAGATCCGTGGTTTGACCCGCATAGTTCAGGCAAAGAGATTATGCGATTCAGACGATCCGGGATAATACAAACTAGTGGGAAATTACATGGCAGACCGAGAGAACAGGTATTGCCTACTACGATTTACGACACTTCAACTTGGTGGGAGGAAAAATCGTCATTTTGTCGAGTTCGTTAGAGGTTTTTAAATTGAGTGTTTGTAATTTTCTTAAAGTGCTACTATACCCAAAAAGTCAATTTTCATTTTTCTTTAGATTTCAAAACTTTCAAAACGTTGTCCCTAAAAGCCCCTGGAGGAGCGAGAGTACGGGTATAAAATTAATTTCCCTCCCTAATAACGCTTCGAGAGGCCTTATACACCTTATTCCAAAATGGCCGCCATTTTAACATACTTTTGAATTTACTTGCTAATAATATACATAACAAAATTACTCGATTCTGATTGCCTGAGATCAATGCAATTTTTTTGTAAACACAGAGCAAAAAGAGTTAATGCAGTGCAAAAATAGTTAATTCCAGTGCAATTTACTTACAGAATTGTCGGTTTTCATTGGCTAATAAACAATAGGGTTGGTAAGAACCAATCGAATCTTTTGTTTTGGTGGCATGAAACGTGAACTTGAACTTAAACTTGAAGTCGTGGCTTGCGTCAATTCCGAACCGCAACTTGCTCTGTAATTTTGTAATGCACATTATATTAAAAAGTAATCATACGACTTTCCTCGTTCACTTTGAAAATGATCTGCATAAGTGATTTTTTCAAAAAGCTCAAATTGCATGAGCCCGCAATAACTTTTGAAAAAAACCCACTTTTGCAAATTACTTCCAAATTGAACTCGAAGTTGTATAATTAGGCCATCCCCCCTTTTTTTTTTTGTTTACTGTGGAATGCGTTTCCTGATATTGGGTCGGTCGGTAGGATTGACAAAAAAAACCTAAAAAAAATCATAAGCATTCTCGGAATCGGAGGCCTGGTACCCCGGCATCATGGCTGTGGAGCCAGGAAAACAACAAGACGTGAACCCAAAATCAATATGGCGGAAAAGTTGGCGGATCTTGTGGCAAAATTAAGACAGCGTGGGAAAAAGGATCAACCACCGAAACTCCTGTGCGACATAAAAATGGCTTAAAAACGTCGTTGCCATTTTTTTTTATTTTTTGGAAAATGCCCAAAATTTGGGTCGGTCCGACGACGCGAAACGGAGAAAAAAAAGGGGATGGCCTTACCTACACAAATTAGCCCTTTTTGCGTCGTTCTCAAAATTTAAAAGAATATTTAAACTTGAACGAGGCAACAAGAGCTAATTTTCAAGTGAATAAAAGAATATTTAAATGGTGGCCATTTTGGAATAAAGTCTATAAAGAGTGTTCTCACGTGAGGTCACGACGGCCATATTAGTGTTCCTAAACAACGAAAAAACGGTAATGTTGGTGTCCCTAAGTAATCCTCAGGGAATTGAGCTCTATTATCATGCAACCGTTTTCTTTTTTTTCGGTGGAAAAACAAGGTCACTGATCGCGTGAGTGAAAACACTCTGTACACCAGTTTCTGGTCACGTTCACCAGCTGTTTTCCACACGAGATTACGTTGTCTATCATTTGCAGTTCAATGCTACTCTTTTCTAACACTAGAAAATGCAGAACTCTGCAAACTCGGTAATTATTTTCGACAGAAATTGCTAGACCATCCCAACAAGTAATATAATGATCTTTCTTTCTAGGTGAACAAGGTCACAGCTTTTATCGATCTTTCGCTTGTGTACGGCTCTGATGACGGTCGAGCTCTGGCTTTGCGAACAATGGAGAATGGTAAGCTTAAACATCAATCTTGCGACATCATCGATTTCAACAAAAAGGAACTCACAAACCTGAACCTGCTCAACGGACCTCGTGACAAAATGCTCGTGTCAGGTGACAACCGAGTGAACGTGCAACCTGGCCTCATCGCTTTTCACACGCTGTGGTCACGTGAACACAATCGGATCTGCGACGAACTTCTCCAGCAGCCTAGGTACCAGAATATGGATGACCAAACTTTGTTCAACCACGCTCGCACCTTGACCCGTGCTAAATGGCAAAAAATTGTCTGGAACGAGTTCCTTCCAACGGTCATTGGGCTTCAAGAGTACGAGAACCTTGGAGAATACAAAGGTTATAACTCCTCGATCCATGTCGGTATATTCAACGAGTTTGGTACTGCAGCTTTTAGATTCGGCCACAGCCAAGTTGGGAACATAATGCCTCGATTGGACGAGAACTGGACCATGATTGGAAGCGGCCACTTATCGCTTCGCGATGCTTACTTCAACCCAGGACGCGTGCTGCGAGAGGGAGGCATTGAGCCGCTGATCCGAGGAATGATGGTACAGAAGGCTCAGAAAGTTGATCTGCAATTTTCTGATTCTGTACGCAACTTTCTATTTGGAACCAATACGATGGGGCTTGATCTGGTGGCTATTAATATTCAAAGAGGAAGAGATCACGGCCTTCCAGATTACAACACCGTGCGAGAGGGAGTGGGTTTGCCAAAGCGTACTTCGTTTGCAGACATAACCCCTGATAAGACCGTCCATGAGGAGTTACAGAAAGTGTACTCGAGCGTAGACGATATTGATCTATGGATTGGGGGACTGGCCGAACCACATGTGGAGGGGGGCTGTGTAGGGGAAACTTTCGCCCGCATTATTGCCCTTCAGTATCGAGTACTTCGAGACGGGGATCGATTCTGGTACGAAAACACAGACACGGCCTTGTACCAATTAAAAGACAGGACCACTCTGCCGACTAAAGGCACCAGCATGGTAGATGTGTTGTACAGAAACACAGGAATAAAATGGAAAGGGTCACCATTTTTTGTTAAGGACATGTGACACATTTTACCAAAACCCAGTTGAAAGTAGCACACGGCTCGTTGATAAGATACTGTCAATCAATCAAACTAAGAGAATTCTGTATAGACATGTGACAGTTAAGTGATCGCAATTACGGTAACATGTGACCTTCAAGGAAACTTGAACTTAACCAAATCACCAGGGAATCGAGGTCGATAAAAATCAGTTACTTTGGGTTTATTATTCACGGTACAGTTTAGTCGTCTTTATAAAATACAATTAGACGAGAAGATATGCCTGAGAAATTAACTCTGTTGGATTTCCTCACGAGGAATGTAATGACATAAGAGACACTCTTTAAGTAGCTTTTAAATGATAGCATAATAATCAGTTCTCTACTCGAGCTACTTTTATAAAAAAAGAAGTTTTCTGTTTTTGAAATGGACTAGATCTTTTAAATTAGCAATGAATGTCATTTTAAAATCGGATTGTGAAAGGGTGGCCCGTTTAAAGCACGGTGAAAGCGTGTGAAGATAAGTAACGAGGTTGCGTTTGATTGGACAAAAAAACAGCAAGTTTTCTCTAATAGGTTAATACAAATTGAAGGCATTTGAAGATGGCGGAAAGCCGCTGATTAAGAAAATCGAAGTAGCACTTGCTGTAAAAAATGTTATTTTAGTGAAAACCGAATCTTACACGCGCATAAAGAGTTTTATTGTTGTTTTTGCATCAATTAGGCAACAAAACTGTCGACGAGAAACGGCCATTTATCCTTCTGATGACAGACGTTGTTAAAAATCGCTTTAGAGTGCAAATTTGTATGCGTCTCTTTGTTTGGACTGCGCTTGAATGCTTTTAAAGGAGGAATTTTATTTTTTCGTTTATGAAAAAGCGAGACAAGCGAGCGCGTAATAACCAAGGTTAAGCTTGGTCCCGTCTTCTAAAGAGTCCAAATGCGAATGCGCGAAGTGAAACTAATTATTTTACGTCTTAGATATTTAGAGCACTTTCATAGGCCCGTTGAGTGGGTCGTATTCTACGGAACTGCGCATCTGACCTTTTTTTGCTTCATAAGAAAGAGCTAGAGACGCCGTCTTACTATCCTCGCTTTCTCAGGCCAAATTACGGCTCCTTGTTTTTGCAGTTCATTTTATGCCCCTCGTGGTTCGTAACTTACTCCGGCTGCTTCGACCGAGTAAGTTACGATCGTCGAACTCAGCTAGATATCTTCCCATTGCAACGATTTTCCCCTTGGACTCTTCTGGAAACTGAAGCTGAAGTTGCTATTACCCCATTTTACTAGCGTATTTTTGTATGATTATCTACTCGAATATTTTATGTAGCCACATCTGTACATACTCAAGTATACGTATTTATTATAACCACATTAAATGTCAACATTTTGCTAGACTATTATTTTTTGAAATGATGTATTAATCATAACAACAGGGCTTAGAGGGATGCTAACCAGCATCTAGTTAAAGTTCTTCGAGGTTTGTGTTTGAGACTATTAAAACGGAAACACAAATCATTCGATCTTTGAAAAGCATCAAGAATTCCAAGCTTGCTTGGTTTCTTTGTAAGAAAGACGAAATAAATTTGATGTTTTTCTAGGACTGACTGAGAATCGGTTGTTTTGAAAACGACACTTGTAAACTGAAACCGGGACACGCCGGGTGTAAACAAGCGTTGAATGAAGTCCCGAGAGTAATTCAAATAGAACTTTTCTCGTCAGAAGCTCAATACATTGTCAAGCAGACTGTTGAGGAGAAAAAGAAATTTATCACCTGGGTTTTTATTTTATTTTTTTATTATTTTCCAAGTACTTGCCCTCCATCTATATAATGATTCTTGGCAAGAGGTCAGCGGCCTTACTAATAATACTGTTCCAGACCCTAATGGTAATAGGGAAATTCTCATAACGGACATAGAAAGTAATGAGGAACCTTATATAAGTGTCTAGTCGTTCTAGCGCTGGAGCACTAATTGGGAACACTGTAAACTGAAATTAACAATTAACGCAAATCAAGCAAAATGTTGGTTTTTGAGGAGAGGGGAAACCGAATTACCCAGAGAAACAAAAAACTCAACCCATATATGACGCCAAGTCTGGGAAATGAACGCGGGAGTAGCTGTGCTCTCACCAGTGTGCCATTCCTGCATCCCTAAAGGGGTGAAAGGGTTAAAGACTCTTCAGTATCTAGCTGTGTACAAGAGCCCTTCTACTAGGGGATATATACGAAATATCGAATGTTGGCTTTTGGAGAGAGGGGAAAACCGGATTATATACTCTTAGTAAAATCTTGGAACGGAGTAAGGAACCGACAAACAGTCTTTGAAGTATCTTGCAAATCTCTGGGTGCCGCCGTTTGCCTTCCTTTCAGTGTGTATAATTCTTCGTATCACTCTTCAATAGTTGCATCCAATAGACATGGAACAAAATACCACGAAATTCAAATTTGCTCGAGGTTAATTTTTCCTAATATTTAGGAGTGGTTTGTTAAGGAAGTGCTGAATGATAAAGTATACAAAACACAATAAAATTTAACAAAAGTGATTTTAAAGCGAAGAGCGCTCTAACGGTTGCATGGTGCACAACTGCGCCAGAAAAGCACAAAGGTTTTTACGAAGAGGAAACACAGATATTTCAGTTTATTTTACCACTACCGAGGAAATGAGGAGTTTTGCCCGGCCATTGTAATTAAGGCGGTAAAGGAGCATTTCTCTCTGTTTCTTGAATTAATCCTAAAACAAAATAGAAGTAATCTCACTGTAGAGTAAATTGTGTAATACACAAGCCAGCGAATAATTGTTATTGCATGCAATGAAGGGAAACTCAGTTCGCAATTTCACCGCCATCAATGGTCCTGCACTTTTCAGAATAACCGCTGTAAAACCATAACGTCTTGACACAGAGAAAACCACTGGCGCTTGGACCGTAAGCTCCTCGTCAACCTCGTTCCCAGGGTCTTTATTGTCGTTTTCCTCATCGACAAAGAGACTCTGGGAACGTATTCTCATGCCGTTTAATGAAACACTTTTAGCAAAGAAAAAACCTCGTCCGGCGAACTTCGTAATGAATCGTTTCTCCGAGTTCAATTAGCATAAATATTTAAACAATGCAAGGTACGGAAATATAGGGACGTCGTTCCTATCTTCAACTTAGACAATATAGATTGTCCTACGTTAGACTATAAATGTCAATAACTCAAATTTTGGCTGTACTCATCTTTCACATCACTGTATTCTCGCCTAATGAGTTCTAAAATTACGCGGATAAAGAGGTATTATCAATCTTACGTTACTCAAGCTCATGTCGTTAACGTCGTCCAAATGGTGAAGATAAAACGAATCTTCTTCGTCACTAGAAAAGTCAGAAGGCTAAAAGAAAAGGACGGAGAGAAAGTCAAAGCAATGTGTTTTAGAGGAAACTGTGTCATGCATGGACTGAAAAACGGCAACACTCATATTAGACTCAACTGCTCAGACAACATTTCCACATTATGAGAAAACAATAAGCGAGGACAACAAAGGAGGACTGGGTTTTTTTCTGATTATCCCCGAGTCACCATGGTAAAAAAGATAAAGGTCCTTATTTTACAAGGGTAACACGTGCCAGTGAACTGATCAACTTGTAGCCCTGGGTGCGTGGTCTTTACTCACTTGTTTTAATTTGGTCATTTTCCTGTCCTTGTCAAACCTCTGCCGATGTTCCTGAGTTGTCGTCCCATCGATTCCAGGCTCCACGCCGGATATTTTATCATCAGAATCAAGCAAATGGTCTCGGTGTACCTCCAATGCCTTGTTCAGTTGAGTCTGTAAAAGAATTTTTTAGCTCAGACGTAAAATAAGAATTGAAAAAAATTATTTGATTAATTTTAATTTTGGGTTATAAAGAATTTTACCCAGTCTAAGCTCATCATTACAGGAGGGTGACGTGATGAGTTACACTTGCAGGTGATGAGACAATGCATTTGAAAATTGAGGCCATCAATATTAATATTAATATTAATGTTAATTTATATCAATCAATATTAATTGAAAGATCATCAAAATCGATTTTTTTCTAGAGAAGTGTAATAAAATAACTCATTAGTCTTACCTGGATGCAGAGTTACTACTAGTACTTTGTTAGCTTTGAAACAGGACGCCACAAAGGAAAGTACACGATTTAGAAGGAACAACACACAAGCAGCGGTGACAAACAAGAGATACTAACGCATTCTTTGAAATTACGTTTTACTTTTACTTTGAGTGATGTTCCATCTGAAGATCAGATGGCAAAAGAAAAAGAATAAGTACGCGGTTTACTAAGCCCCTACCCTTAAGAAACCCTTTTTGCTCAGTATCACTGCACTTTGCAACTCCTCGTATAGTTTTCAAGTTACAATTTCTGAACTGTAATTCCCCATAAAACTCATAACCTACATCAGTCGCTATAACTTAAATATAATCATTGGTGAATTATGTACCTTCAAAGATCGATTTTCCGTGAACATTTTATGAATGATCTGAGCATGTCCCTTTTTCTTCGTCATAAGCTGTTTGATGAAAGCCCTATAAATAGTGAATTAAATAAGTTCAATTTATTATTTTTAGGGTTAAAACAAGAGTGAATTAGATAAGATTATTGTTATGGCGTAGGTGGGCTCCCCAGCATAGTCACAAACGGGTCTATTTTTAGAATACCCGTTCCCGCGAAAATCAGTCGCCACGTCCCTGAAAAAATATGGCAGAAGCAGTCACGCGTGACATGGCTTCTTCTAATTGGTTAAAATTGGTGGCCCTTTGTTTGTTTCGCGCGCAAAGTATATCTAAAAACAGATCCATTTGTGACTGTGCTGGGGCAAGATCAACAATCTTATCTAATTCACTCTTGGTTGAAAGTAATTTTCTTTCGTTTTTCGTAGAATTTCTTGCGACACTGACACATCTCTTTCCCCGCGATTCGCGCCTGCTGCACATGAATTCCCGTGCATTATGATTGGCTTATTCAAAGCCGCTCAGTGAAAAGTATCTTCTTACACTAAAGTTTGTGGATCAAAGGTTTAAAAGGGGCTATGTCGCGGCAGTGAAGTTCATTTTGTTTAGTTTTACCAATTATATGCCTCTACTCGCTACTCAACTGAACGTTGACCCAGAAAATCCTTCTAAACAAACTAATTACTTCTAATTAAAATAAGTACAAGTAATCAAATGGTGACGAGTGAAATTAGG
>OX421458.1:1112435-1142435 GCA_949126865.1 Montipora capitata | reverse complement strand
TTTGAGTCATCTAACGAGCAATTAACTTGACAACTCTTGTCTTTGTTTAATCCTCTACTTGAAGTCTCCGCATCGCCTCGTTTACAAGATTGAAAAGAACTCGACGTAACGCTTTCATCGAGATTTTTCGCCGTCTTCGAAGGACCTTTATCCTCTGTCGATGTCGAAAACGACGCACTGCTTCCGTCTCGTCGAACTCTGATTTCATTTTTCTTCGATAAACCGATTTCTTTTTCAGATGCAGAAGCCGTGGTTTCATTACTTCGTTTTTTAATCTCTGCTCCCTGTTTCTCAAGCTTTGACAAGGAATTCTTCCTTGAAATTGATGATTTCCCTCTCTCCTTTGGCATACCAAGTTCTTTCTCAGTCGATACACTGTTGAGTGTATCAAAGCTTTGGATTTCTTCTGTATGCGGATCATATTCGCCTGTAACTTGCTCTGATCCATCACTAACTGTCTCACTTCCCACCTCAAGAGTTTCTTTTTGCGGTCCAAGATCCGAGACATCTTTGCTTAAAACCTCACCAAACGATTCAGTACGGCCCGTAACTGGTAGTCCTTCACTGAAATCCGTGCTTTCGGCATCAAATTCTGTCGTCGGTGTTACCACACTCTTTCCCAACTCTTGGGTTCGCATTTTACCTTCTCCAATACTTTTAAAAGACGAATTTATCGGATAATTCATTTTGGAAACATCTCCCATAAAATGTCAAAGTGATTTTACATTCTTCCTTGGGGACTCATTTGGCCTGTGTGTTTGACGTTTCTTGCCCATCCTGGTGATTGTGATGTCATTTCATGACGACAAAAATCGCGCGCAGATCGCCGACGGAATTCGCGCGCCCAGGCTCGAAAGGGTTTTCGGCTGAGCGCGCGCGCGTAAGTCACACACACAATTCTAAAAGCTTCTCGCGTCAGCTCACGATTCAAAGTGGGTCACCAGAAATAAACAAATACCGCTAGCTTCGCTCACCTTTCTTATAATGCCTATACATATGGAATATAAATAGACATCTCCTATTCACAAAAACAACGAAAATTGTACACAAATGGTTTCATGGGCACTTAAATCCGTTTGTGTTGGCCTTTAGCTTCACTCGCGCGTGCACTCGAATGAGCGGGTGACGCATGCGTAAATGCCGATCTTGTAACCCCCTCATTTTTCCTGATTTTGCAACTCTACTCGCTTATATGTCTGCTTCCGGACGGTGAATTTTTTTCATTTTTTGCATGTTAGCTTAGATTAATTTGAACCACTTGTCTTTCAAATTTTAAAAAATTCTGTAGTTGAAAAAAGAAATTAGCGACACATTTCAAAAAAACTTATTTTTCTTAAAAACTGACCTACAGACTTTGTTGAATTTTAAATATTTTAGAGATTATTTCTAACATTATCTGGTAACGCTAAATGGGAAGATTTCACCGTCCCGTTTTTTCAACAAAGACAATATATGTTCATTTTAATTAAGGCTCAAAGAAATGCCTTTTTTCGTTGACATGGTAACGTTATTTGGAGGAAAATGTGATGTGAGAAATCTATGATGGGTACTTAATACCCTGGCCAAATTTTGTCTTGATATGATTACCCTAACTGTATCTAAAAACAGAATATGTTTATTTGTTTGAACAAAGGAGAAACTATTTCGAGCCTTATTTGTTCTTATTTGAGAGGTGCTTAGTGAGAAATCAGCCTGAAAGTGTTCTTAAAATGTTCTCAGTAACATTGGTTTCAGAAGTACTTCAAATTATATATTACTACCTGTAGAGGTTTAATTAACATACAATGCTGTTTTGTATTGTAATGGTCCTGAACACCATAGTACTTTGATATAAGTCACTGTACTGTCCGTGCTCGCTAATTGACAAGTGTCATTCATTCAACCAATGGGACACTTCACCAATGAAATGAAAGAATTTGGCAGCGGGTACAAAATTCGCGCCTTTTTCACTTTTTGCAAGTTCATAAAATTCTGGTTGTTGCATAATAAGTGGCCGAGTGAGTCACTGTTTTTCGTCTCCGAATTTGACAAAAGTGCTTTTTGGCCAGAAAATATTTTAACTTAGGACGAAAAAGAAAGGTGCAAATAATTCAAGACGAAGAGTTTCTGTTGAAGACAATGTTGCTTTATGGTAAGAAATTCTCGACAAAATTTTTGCCGAGTACGTTGTTGCTGTAACTTTTCATTTATCCTACTCGAGTCAAAATGTCCTCATATTTTTATTTTTTGGTGTTTTTAAGGAAGGAGGAAGCTTTCTCACCACGGACAAGAAGCCGTGGTACAATAACCCGTTAAAAGTTACCAAACGGAGGTCAACTTTTGTGGCACGATGAGAGACAACAGCCGCAACTCTTCACGTGGACAGTCGCTTGTTTCAAGAAAGGCAAACTGAGAGTTTTCTAAATGTTTTGAAGCCGGGAAGCTAAGGTAAATTTGCTTTCAATTTACATTGAATAACTCTGAGCACATTTTTACGTTTCTGTAATGTTTTAAACCGGACCGTTAGCAAATGCTCTTGCTCTGTGTATAACTGATCATGACCTTGAACGAACATTTCTTAACTGACATAGCATTATTAAACATATTTTAGTATTTAAACGGATTTCCTAGCTGAAAGTCGAGTGATCCGAAAACTATAGGGATCAAAACCCCGGGGGGTACTCCCTTATACGGGCTATATAAGTATGTGCGGCCCCAAAGGGTAGGGTTTTTCAGCCGTTTTGGTCATAAATAGGGTATCAATTTTGGCCAATTTTCCGCCATTTTGGTCATATATAGGTTAACCATTTTTGCACTCTAGCCTTTAACATTGGTCTGAACTAGGGAAATAATTATAAAGCAGGTCTGCACCAGGGTATTGATTTAATTGGGTATCAAAATTTTGGTCAGGTCATAAATAGGGTAGGGAAAATCGCAGATTTTGGTCATAAATAGGGTAAGGGTTTTGGGAAGCGGGCCGCACACCCCTACCCAAAATTTCTGGGAATACCCCCCCCCCCCCCCCCGGGATCAAAACGTATCTTTTCAAAAATTTCAGCCAGAAAAAAGGCTCCCGAAAATTCTAGGTGATCTTTTTAGGGTAAAAATCCGTTAAAAATGGGCAGTTATACCATTTTTCAGATGTTCGAAAATCCTGGCAGGATAGCAAGAAATTTTACAAACAAATGTTCCGAAAATTCTAGATCTCAAATCGCCTTCCGAACAGATATTTTCCAAAAATTGACGTCGGGTGCCCCTGATTAGCATAGCCTCCCGGTACATGGTTATGAAGCAGGTGACACATGTAAACCTGGTAAATGAAATGAAGGCATATTTTTGCTCGATGGTGGCTTGGGGATACTTGGAAACAATACGACAGCGTGCTCCTTCGCTGGAGGCAAACCTACGACCTACCAGATCACTACTTTAAATGCTCACACCCCTGAACAAGAGTCCCCAGGGCTTTTTCTCCGCCCTGCACTTGGCGGAGAAAAGCCCTGGGAGCGTTGGTTGAAGGTTCCATGACGTTGCGGAACATCCCATGAAAGCATCTCAAATCAAAGCAATTTTCGTAAGTCTTCAAGTCTCCATGGAGACTGTTTTGAATGAGAAAAATCTTTGGTAGCAGCGAAAAGCAATTTTACACATCAAATGCATTATAAAACTATTTAGCTCACGAATTATTGGAGGGATGAGATTTTTCGATAAACATGGGGTATAGGGGGTATATTAAAAAAGGAGTGCTCGTTTCGTGAACGAAAATCCGAATCGAGAGTACTCCGGAAATTCTCAGCAATTCCAAAATGGCGAACCATGCAAGAAACTAGAATTCAAAATATTTGGTCGGACAGGCGAAAGAGCTCTTTGACTTCCAAATGCAGCCAGGATGAGCTCTAAACGTCATTAGTTTCGCTAGTTTTTAACATTTAGTGTTTGTGCAATATGATAGTTTATTTAATTTTGTCTCCAGGAGCTGATTGTCGGAAGATTGTTTAACTTATTAAAATCTTTAAGACAATAACCAGTTTTTTACAGATTGTGTAATCCTACAGATAAAGCAAATGTAGTGCGTGACACGTCACGCTACAAAGTGAAGAAACGTAAACACGTGGCTATTTTTACACACAGCTGAAACTATTGCGCGAGTTGTGTTCGCTACAATAACCGGTCAATGGTTCTAAAAACCAAGACAAATGTATAATTTATTCACCGTGTGAATTATCGCCAAGACAATTTATGGATGTAGATGATGAACCTTGAAATGTGCCATGCCAAGAATTTCCACAGTGATCGTATTTCGAGCGACTTTTGCAATGGTGCTGTTTATTTTAATGGGACAGATACTATTGTTTACTCTCACAAGATGTCGTGGTTTAATAGAGGAAGATCAAAACATGAAAAATCGCGAAGAGATGGTCGAAAATTCTTCGGCGCAAATTTCACTGATGTCAGAAAAAATTCGTAAGCTCAGAATCGATGTGGGGAATCTCAAACGCGAAAATTCCTTTCTAAGCAGCGTAATCCGCGATTTATCGAGCAAAAATGAGGAAATCTCAAAGGATTTAAAGCGGTTAAAGCAATTAGAAAAAGTGACGATTTCACAAGAGTTAAGCAGCGAAAAGAGCAAAGTTGCGAAAGGAGAGTTTTTGAAAGGTGCTCCAGTGAAGTCCGAGTTCGAGATTGTCCCCTTCGATGCGGTGGCTTTAAACGGGATTTATCAAGTTTACCACGGCCTTTCCGGGAACCCAGCCGAAAGACCATATGGATACAAAGGCAAAGAGTATGCTGAGGTGCTTAAATTCGCGGTGGAATCGCTCGACGGAGAATACGAAGGAAGACAATTTGATGTTTCTGCTATGGACCTTGTCGATGGAATTATGCGAGTTGATCGCATTCACGGGTCGCAATACGATTTTTACTTCCGGACTGCAAACAATAAAATTTTTCATCGCGTTAAAATCAAACGATCGTTTGGCCCTCTGACACTGGCAGGAAGAATAGAAACAATAGACACTAATAAGGAGTTAATTAACCTGGTTCTTCCTCTGTCAGGGCGCATGGATAAATTTAGAACGTTTTTAGAAAATTTTGTCCATGTCTGCATCAAGTGGGATCAGCAAGTTTATCTCACAGTCGTCTTCTTTGGGCAAGAAGGTAAACAGGAGCTGGAATCCATAATGACAAATCTCTCAAAGACTGAGAACTTTACAAATTATAAGCTGATCTTCAAGGATGAGCCTTTTTCCCGGGGATACGGTCTCCAGCAGGGAGCCGTCTCCTGGGGAAAGGGAAATGTGCTGTTGTTCTTTTGTGATGTGGATGTCTATTTTACTGCCGAGTTTTTAAACAGATGCAGAATCTACTCTACCCCTGGGGTTAAAGTGTATTACCCCGTGGTATTCAGTCTATATAACCCTATGATAGTCTACGGGGGATCACCCCCTCCCTCTATGAACCAATATCGGATTAATCGTGACACAGGTTACTGGAGAGATTTTGGCTTTGGAATGACTTGCCAATACAAGAGTGACTTCTTAAAAATTGGGGGGTTTGACCTGTCTATCAAGGGATGGGGAATGGAAGACGTAAAATTGTACCGCAACTACCTTGCTAGCGATTTAGTTGTTATAAGGGCTGCAGACAGGGGGATTTTTCATAATTGGCATTCAAAATACTGCAATCGCAATTTGACTCAAGCTCAATTTTTAGCCTGCATCAAAAGCAAAATCAAGTCTGAGGCATCGCATTCACAGCTGGGTCTGTTAGCATTTGGTGGGAAGATTTTTGACGAAAAAGAGACGGACTGGATCAAACAACTTCAAGAATCTAAGAGCAGTGGAATTAGTAAGAAGAAAACCTAAGTACTCAATGACTTGTTTAACCCACTTAACTAATGCCAATGTCATCATGCGTAATTATTCTCTTTACTCTTCCACATCGAAACCTATGGTACTGGTAGGGAGACCTTTTAAATAAGACCACACTTTGGCTGTGGTGAACATCTCCTTCATTCCTAAAACTTCTATGTTTAAGCAAGTTAAGTGAACCAGAAAATTTTCAGTTGATCATTGGTTGGCCTTTGGGTGGAGGCAACAGCATGCAGTGGTTGAAGCAATGAAGTCAAAAGCAGATGATCTGGCTACAGATCCCACTTTGACCATAAAAGCTGCCCTTGTCTGTACTGGTAATGAATACTTCGACATCTAATCATACACTTTGGCATTTTTAACCATTTTTGCTCGATTTGAATAATTAATTGTTGCTGAAGTTGATAGCACAAGAACTAGGTTAGTACTTGTGTGTACTTCCACAATGAAAAAAGCTACTGTCAACCAGGGTTCAGATCATTATTAGGCAAAGGCCAGACTCCATCAACCAAGAGTAAGATTTACCCAAATTGGCCCAGTCGCCATTGGCATCAGAAAAGTGTCTATTTTTAAATCAGGTTTTGACCAAATCGGCTAATTCAATGTTGTACCCAATCCAAACCCTTTGGGAATGAAACATTTTGTCCACGTATTTCCATAAATTATCATTTAAACATGAATGCTACATTGTAACGCAAATACAATACACAAAGAATCTTAAGCCTGGAAGATTTGAATTACAAACGACATTTGGTCTATAGTTTATTTTCCCACAAAACTAATAGACACTTTTCTGATGCTGATGGTGACAAACATGATACCAGATTCTTACTCTTGCATAATTGACTCTTGGAAAACGACAATTTCTACACAAGGAGACACGCATGCAGGCAGAGGGAAGACACAAAAAGCCTGATACCACAGGTCTCCTTTGACAAATAAAATGATAACACTGTTTCACAACCTAAGAAGAAAACTGACAGTGCTGAGGAAGTTAGGATACAAAAATAGAGGAAGCTTTAACGGTAGGGTTTTTTTTTTTCGTAAGGTGCAGTGATGCTTAAAACATAATTTTTTTCCAGAGTTTTTAATGCAAATTATAATTATTGGTTATTAATTAATGTTTTAATATGAGATAATTATAGGCAAAGGTTATTACAAAAGAATGCTAATTGTCAACAATAGAGGGGTAAAAATTATTTTCATGTATATCAAATTCTATAGAGGTTTCTTGTCAAAAAACTTTCACAAAATAAAGATTAATTAATATAGTGTAATAAATATTATTATTTATTCTCATTAATAATTCATAAGCTAAAAACAAAAGAAATCACCACCGTGAAGGAAGTTTGGATATGTGGTCTTAATTACTGATTCCTTTGAGAAGCAATATCAAAAACTCGAAATCGGTTAAAAAACTCGGCCTTCGGCCTCGTTTTTCAACTCGCTTCTTGGTGTTTGGGTATCCAATGAAACACTCCTCCTCGTATTTGATATATTACTTCACTCATGTCTATCTAGTCAAGGGTAAATTAAAACCAAAAAAATGGGGTTCACCATATGAAGACTGATGTCTGTTGCATGCTTTCTGCTGCAAGTTAAAAAAATCTCCATCCCCCAAGGAAGAAACAGCACTTTCTTGATGATTCCCATGAAATCTCCCCTCCCCAGGATACAACCACCCAGACAACAAACTTAAATTAAACACCACCAAACTGTTTTAATTGGGACATAGTTTTTCAGTGAGTTATTAAAACAATCAACTATAGTCCCTTTTCAAATTTTAGAATTACTGCTGAATACAAACACCAATGACACATTGATACAGTGTTAGTCTCAACCTAAAGTAAAATAATTGCAAAAACGTGCCTGAAATTTGAAAATTAAACAGTAGACAGTGTTGTAAACAGGTCATCTTGTTGCTGGAATTTGTGAATATGTTCACTTCAGATTGAGGCTAACCCTGTAAAATAGGCCATTTCCGAGTTCATGTCTGCCTCGTCTTCAAAACGAGTCTAAGTGCGAAGTTTTTCTTATGAAATTAAGTTTTCATTCATATGTAAAGTAGAACTAATTACCATCACAAAGACTTCGCACTTAGACTCGCTTTGAAGACGAGGCAGACAAGAACTCGGAAATGGCATATTGTGCTCTCAGTGCTTTTATTCAGCGGTCATGGTGAACTTGAAACTGGACTATTTCAAGAAGCTGAGAATATGACCTTAATCTTATGGGCTACAAGTAGCCTATAAGTTGTCAGAGATTTAAACAATTTACTTTTCTTTAAACAACATAACAGTAATAAGGATATTATCATTCCACCTGGGTGCAAATTAGTCCATTATCAAGCCTTACACTGGTAAATTTTTTGTACCAAGACGACTCATGCAACATTCTTCCAACATGATTATTATTTTCTTGACACATTAGCCTGTTCACTTTTAAAATAATTTTACAGAGTGACAAAGTAATTAAAGGTTTTTTTTTTATGAGTTTCCCTTATAAAATAAATAATCCCAAAAACATAAAGGGATCTACCTCATAAACAAGAAAACTGCAACATGAAAGATTCAAAGCCCATGCTTTGTTAATAAAATTAAATTTTATTCTCTCAGACAATTAGTGCTTTGCAAATGTTCTTATTCTCTATAAAAAGCAGCTTGGTATACATTGAACGAAAGAAATGAATATTATTTGACGTGCGGGATATAGACAGAAATTAGAAGCAATACTTGCACTTAACAGGGCAATAAATAAGCAATTGTCACTTTATAGATTGTGTAGGTGTCTAAAAGTGTCTTTATAGACACCTTTTCAGGTTTCCATTGACAATAATTGCCACAATAATATTGTATCATGATAATAAGCTTTCTATAAACAACTCGAAAAGAAATCCTTTTACCATCCATCAGTAAGTATCGGGAACATTATCGTTTCTGGGTCATGTTGGTAGGCTGTCAGTTTGCTGTCGGTTAGCTGTCGGTAGCCTGTTGCTAACCTGTTGGTAACCTGTCGGTAGTCTGTTGGCCGACAGTCGACCGACAGTCGGCTGACAGGTTTTTTGGGGAGCTCTTCTTCACAACTACCCACAAACCAACATTTTAAAAACATATTTCAGCATGAGTGTCTTTAAAAAGTTGGTTCGTGTGCCTCAAATTTATTTTGACTTTGTCATTGTCATGAAGTCATTGTAAAATGAGCATAATAATGTTGTAGTTATTGATTAAGTTGCCCTGTTAAGTGCGAGGATCGCTTGGTATATATTGTTACATTGATTGTAACTTTAGTGAATATGAAGACTGGTTACTGAGATTTTCGTGATTCTGCAGAATCTTACCTTCAAGCGCTAATTACCAAACTGTGTTTTGGCTTCCATCAATCAAATTTCCAAACATAGCAGGAAAGATCGACTCCGCCTCTGGAAAGTGAATTGGAGTTTTTGTTTAGTTCACAGCTCAAAATAATACCGTTACGATATCTTTCTAGAGGTTCTTCAGTAAAAAGGATTCATAGATATACCATCACTTTCCATCGGCATCAAGTTCAAATGTATGAGTGCAACATGGGAACCAAAGATGCTGATTGGTAAGTTATGTCATGCATCAGTTGATTTCGGCATCTCAACTCTCGGCATCTCAACTCTCGGTTTGGTGTCAGAAGTTTGATTTATGGAAGCCAAAATGCAGTTTGGAAGTTGGCGCTTGAAAATGAGATTCCAAAAAATTACGAAAAACACGGTAAGCAAGTTAACTTTCTTCATGCTCCATTAAGTTTACATAATATCATTTAAAGCCTGGGTAGTTACAGTTGTAGGTGAATGAAGAAAAGCAGCATGGCTAGTTCTTATAGTTTGCTGGAATTTCAATTTGGAGTCCCACATTAAAATTGGGAACTCACTGTCCCATTCACCTTCACAGCTGTGATTGTCAAAATTGATGACAAACTGATTTGCCTCCTATCAGTTATGATACTGTTGTGTTTTGGCATTTGCCCTGAATCCCCTGAGGAGCTGAGCCATGCAATTAAGAACACATAAAAATTATTTAAAACCTTTCTGTGCCATGTGGTTAGCAATGCTTGAGTTTTCAGGCTATTGTACATGTTGTTCCTCTAAAAACCTATACACAGAAACCTGTAAACATGCATTCCAATAATTCAAACTATTTTACATTCTGGTATAATTTCTCATTTTGCCACAAATAGATAAAATCCAGCCAATAAACATAACGTTTTGTGTAAGAAAAAATGCTTCATCGAACCTGCTTGAAAATATTTTAGTTCATGAACAATTAAAATGGAAGATCATTTCTCAAAAGGTAAAACTGTCTACTTGAGAAATATCAGAAAATTGGATGAATGGTTTGTCAATTGAAGGGCTGGGCGTATAAACACCCCATGTTTCAGTTTTGCTTCAAATTGTCTGAAATTCTGCATGTGGCATAGAACTGAACATAAAAATCTCACCCTAGACATTTCCCCTCTGTTTGGGGTTTCATTTTCAAGAAATACAATATGTGCAAAAACTGTCAGCTGTACGTCTTTCCAAAACAAGAAACAAAACAAACCCTTTTGTTTTCTCAATGTATGGAATCAACAGGCTGGTGCTTTAGTCAATAAATTTGCACACAATGCAATATGCAATGAGGCAGTGGGTTTAAAACCCCAGCCGTTCAATATTGCAAATTATTTCAAATATTTTAAAGGCTTGTGACATTACTTATGACTGAATCAAATTATATCGATATAAAATAAGAACTATACAATTTAAACAACTTGTTACCCTAACACCCTGATTTCACTTTGTGACTGTGCAATCACTTAAAGTAGATACAATCTTAAGCAAACCAGTTTGAATTGCATCCACAATTCCATGAAATGTGCCAAGATTTGTAAGAACTTCATGAGCACCTTCCCTGAAATACAAATTAAGTCAATAACTACATTGTATTATAGTTACCACCACAACCACACTGTGTACTACACTTACACTGCACTACTACTACTACCACTACCACTACCACTACCACTACTGACAGAAAGATTCCCAGGTTCCCTTCAAAAGAGTGATCAAAAGACAAAGTTCTACCAGAGGTATATTCCACTGGAACACATGGCTCTAACATATTAAAATGATGACAAAGGGAAACACTACTGGCATAAAAAGGCCAGAAGCAAATGGTTATTGGTGAAGTTAAGTGAAGTGAAGCTATCAGTCTCTGCCCTTGGGGCTTTTCAGGTCGAATTTTCAATGCTTTATAAATCATCAAAATGAAAGCTTTTTGCTTTTCCCAGCTTGTTGCATGTTTTGTTGATACAACAAAATATAATTTAATATGAGCTTCTCCCACCCACCCGGCACCTTTCTCAACTTTAGTCAAGAAATGCAGGAAATGGTAAAAATGGAGGATTTGGCGAAATTCTGCCAAATCTGCCTCTGGCTGAGTTGTCACCCTGTCAGTGAAATTTCACCAAGTCCGACATTTTCGCCAAATCTGCCACTTTTGCCAGATCCGCCGCTTTTGTTGGGTTAGGTTTTATTACTAAGGGTTAGTAGTGGTTTATGTTTTGTTTGTGCATGACTTGCACTGCTGCCATTTGGGCCAAATTATACAAAGACCTCTTGTATAAATTGACCACAGAAATGTAGAAAGTGCATTTGAATATTCATGATGAATTGCCATAACATAAGCATCAGCATCATCATCAGTAGCAGTTGTAGTAATAGTAGTAGTGGTTAGTAGCGGTTAGGGTTGCATGTAGTGTTGGTGAAATTTCGTCAAATCTGCCATATTTGTTGAGTCGTCGCTTCTTTGGCAAAATTTAGTCACAACAGTTGTCAACTTGGCCAAAATGGCAGCTTCGGCTAAATTTTGCCAAATCTGCCATTTTTGCCATTGCCTGCATTTCTGGGAGGTCCCATGATTTATGAGTCAAATAGTCAAAGAGTCATGAGTCAATGAGACTCACAGTCAATATAGCAATAATTTATTGATTAAGCCTAAGCCCTCGTTTCAGTGATTAGGCCTAAGCACTCTCTGAGGGTGCGTTCGATTGACCCTATTCCGGAATAAGAATACGTGGAGTGATGATTAAAACGGTATGTTTGGCGCGATTCGAAGCCGCAAGGATGATAAAAATATGTTTAAAATAGCATTTTAGCAAATATTTGACAATTTTACTGTGAATCTCCGCAAAAACGAAGGATTTCCAACTTGTATTCCATGCATTCCTATTCCGGAATACGGTCAATCAAATGCACCCTGAAATTTTAGCTTTCATTTTATGGGTTAGGGTAACTGCACTAACTCATTGACTCATTGATTCATTGACTCATAAATACTTGATACTCCATTTCTGGACATAATCTCAGCTATTCTTACCTTATTAATATATCTACTGCTCTTTCTTGTTGATGACTCAAAAGATAGATGGCTGTTCTCAGGCCGTGGCACTTGATTGTACTGTCTGTTGACTACAAGACATTTATTGAATTTACAAATTTAGTAGACCTTCAAAAGTCCTTCGTCTCATGTAGATGGCGTGCGGGACGAAGGACCTTTCGTACTTGATTGGTGCCAATTTTAGCAACCCAAAAACGGGTCACTGAGCTAGACCAATCAGAGTACATAGTCTTCGTGGACCCCAGGGAATAGAGCTGTCATTTAAAATTTGCCATACGCAGTGAAGCGTTACTTTCAAAAAAAGTGATGGATGAAGAAGCTATAGGATATTCTGAATTGTGCGACTATCAGTGAGAGGAAAACAATTCAAGTATGTCTTTGTGTCAGCTCCAACCCAAGCTGGGAAAAGTCTGACCTTTGAGCTATCCCTTACGCATTTGATCTCGTTTACTTGGAGAGGATTGCAATGCTATCATCTTCGTAATTGTTCCACTGATTTCAATCATGAAAGATCTTGTCTCTAGCCTCAATTGTTGTGGCATTAGAGTGTCATAAAAAGGAGACGATTGTTCAAAACAACAGTTGGAGGACATTTTAAATCTTAAGTATAAACTGGTGTCTGGAAGTCCCGAGGCGATTCTCAACAACTATCGACACAGTTTCCGTCGACTGAAACAAATATTTTAAAATGTGTCTTCATCGATGAGAGTTAATGCATTGCTAAATGGTAAGTTTCACTAAGATGTATCTCTACTATTCCCGATCTAGCATGTCTTTTTAATCCCGGTCTAGCACGTCTCCTACACCTGAAGCCTCCCTGATCTTTCATGAGCGAAATCAATTGACTTTCTTGACGATTCGAAGCTTTCCCCCTACTTTGTTATCTTCCAAACTAAAACTTTGTTTCTGTCAGCAAAATTACTGCACAAAGTGTTGGTCCAAAAAGTATCACTGGAGATCTCCTTTCCAAGCGGCCATTCAAGATTGAAATAAGCTTTTGTTTTATTTTGTCTTTGTTTCTGATACCTTTAGCACAAAGTAAACAAATTTCCTCTTTCGATTTCGGAGAAACAAACATGTTTGGTAGTTTTCATCGGATTACACCATTCAAGTGCAGAACTTGCAAATGACTTCATCGCTTTTATGGTGCGAAACGCTAATGAAACCCTTACAAGCCAGACAAGTCGACCTCTCACGACTTTGTCGCTCGCTCATCCGCTTGCCAAAACATTTTCTCCTGGGATTCTCATGAGGTTGACTTGTGGCAAGTCTAAAAATTTAGATATGGGTGAAATTGTGAAGTACAGTTTATACAGTGTACAACCAATTAGTTCTAGTAGGAGTCCCACCTACAACCCTAGAACTGCTCATTGGATTCTACTCCAAATCAAATCATACTCACTTTACGTTTTAAAACAATTTCACACACATCACGAATCAGTTACTTGAAAGTCATTAAACTACGTCCAGAAATAAAAAGTCACTGCTTACGAGCCAGAAGGCCCATCAGGCCGGCGCTTATCTCCGGTTTCAGTAGCATTAAGCGACTAGGAGTCTTTATACTCCCCCCTGGATGGGATGCTAGTCCATCGCAGGGTTACCCCCAGCATTACGCCGGTACCCAATTATACACCTGGGTGGAGAGAGGCACCGTGAGAGTAAAGTGTCTTGCCCAAGAACACAACGCAATGTCCCCGGCCAGGCCCCGAACCCGGACCACTCGATCCGGAGTCGAGCGCACTAACCATGAGGCCACCGCGCCTCCCAGTCACGTCCAGAAATAACTTCCACGAAAAAAAATTCAGGAATCAATATTAATGTGTCTGATCAATATTCAATATAACCAGATACGGTACACAGTGTATATGCACGCACAACAAATAGCATTTTCAAATGGTTCAACAGTCAGTCAATTAATGAGAAACTGAACCCATTGACCCCTGGGAGTGAGACTTAACAGCTTTTACTCTGTCTAACGCCAGACGATTTTACTTGTCAACTCTGGGCTTCTTGGTTTGCCTGAGGAGTTAATGGTTAACAGAGTGCAGAAATAACACACAACAGAAACTGAACTTAAAAATGTTAAAATAAAAAGCAAATGACATGCACAAGTCAAAATATTTAAATACTGTCCATGGCTTACCTTAAGGTGTGTTTGAACAATATTTGGAAGATAGTCAATCTACGAAATCAAAATGTGCAATTATTATCATGATCAGTAAGCTGGTAATGGCCCTGTTCTTTTCGGTGAGTAATAAAAGTAATGTTTACTTCATGTAGTAAAATACCCGACTGAAATGCACAATAATTAAAAATAAAATGGTCTTACCAGAATTGACGAATTTTGATGAAATTTTGCAAAGTTACCAAGTGCTCTAGAAACATGTTTCTGTAAAAAGAAAACCCATCAAGTTAATTGTTTTTTTCTTCACCATATACATTACATCTTAGGTATCTTTGTATTTATACTTCTGATCTTATTCTGGATTGCAAAAAACATTGTATGGAAGGTTTGAAAACTAAGGAATGGAAGACTTCAGTTTTACGACACAATTAATAATTCTTACATTTAAGGTTAAAGTCATCATTATTGTTATTTGTTATTGAGTACCTGGATGTCTTTGTGTCCTGACTGAGATGAGGTCAATGAGCACATGGCTTGCAAGCAATCCCTAAGAGACATCTATGGCAAAAGGAAATTGCATCTCAAAATACATGTATAAGTACCCGGTATTGAATTCTAGAATTGCATAACCATCTGACAGCCACTAAGTAATAATTAATATTTTGTCAAATCACAGCCAGATTAGAAGCAAAAAGGAGGCAACACCATATGAGGTCACTATCAGGGAGGAAAGAGGCTGAAATTGACCAATTTTATTAAAGACAGTTTTCCACATTAATAAAAAGCCTTGCAAAATTAAAGAGTTTGCTTTTGTGAAATAGGTTTTTGTTGCTCTTTTTGCAAAAGTACAATCATATTAAAATACTATCATTTTATTATTTTCATGATGTTGTCACATGGGGTGTAGATCATGACGTTACTAGTCTAATGAAGTCAACTGTTTGTGCGTCACCTTCTTCACCTGATGACTAGCAGTATGCAGTTGAAATGTCACGATCTACACCGTACATGACTACATCATTAGACAAACAATAATATTTAAAATACTTTAATTAATAATAAGTTTGTTTTTGTGACTTACACATACCTGGTAATTGAAACATTTATAGATATAATAAATATCAAAATAACCTTGTTTTTCCAGGCAGGACTGTAAGTTATAGTTCCCTCTCTTTTCTTGTCATAAATTAAACTGAAATAACTTGAGCTAAACTTACCATGCCTCCCTTGAATTCACTTAGAGGAATTCAACGTCTGACAGCAATGTGAGTGTTTCCTTTATAGTGAATTCTTACTGTGATTAAACTTCCAATTTTGCTTAACTTGCAGACTGAGGTATGCTAAGTCGTGCAATTTAAAGTCAAAAGTAAACTTAACAATTCTTTTCTAATCAAAGCAAAAATGTGGGATTTTCATTCTACAAAGACGGTACTTCATCCCTCACAAGAGGAGTGGGTGCCACGAGAAGAAAAGAGAGGGAAACGGCACCCAGCAATGTCTTGTAAGTGGACAGTAGAGAACATCTGAAAGATGCTAACTGTTCATGGGTATCAGCCAAAATGGCAGCAATTGAAATGCAAATGGCAATGATTTTTAGCTCAATTTTTGGAAACAAATCAATCAACCTTGCAATAAAAAAATTAATGATAACTGATACGTACAGTACATATCGGTAATCAGATACACATAAACTCACCTGATCTTGTTCTCCTGTTGCGAGATTGGCGATCAAGCATGAAGCATTGACAAGGACCTTGACAAAGTAATTCAGTGAAAGTGATTAACCCAGAAAAAACTCCCCCTCTTCAGGGGTGAATGGATTAACAACATCTGGGTCTTTTTTCATTATTGTTTGAACTTTCTAAAAAGTCTTTTTCCAAGAGGTTTAATACACAGTCAGTGTATGAAGACTGAATCTACATGATTGAATTTTCAGTGCAAACTATAATTATCATAAAAGTGCTTAGTTAAGCAATAATTCCATACCAAAACAAATCAGTACAAGTAACCACTAACTTGAACGTTCTTTGATCCTCGTGTAAGAGCTTCAACTAAGCATCGTCCAACTGAAAAATCTTCCTGCAACACAGCAAACATCTTCATTGTGCATTGGGTCATTTTCAAGGGAAAAAATGGCAACATTAATACTCTCTGAAGTCAAGATATAAAAACCATACAACTGATACAGTTATACAGTTATTTTATTTCAGCTTCGATCCCTGAGGGGAAACGTGAGGTGGATTCGAACAGCAACTGTACCAATAACCAAAAGTACTTCAAAATTCACCATCCTGGAATATACTTATCTCACACATTTTTGCTATCAATAAATTACAAACTAAATTACATTTCAATAAGCTACATTGTACATGTATTAGAACACCTTCATTTATGCAAATCAGATACAATTTTTACCACAATTGCTTGTAATCTCGCAATCTGATTGGCTAAGTTGCTGTTGTTGATCAGAGTCTAGACAACGCTGCTCCTGTCAGGCTCACATCAATGTGTCACGCACTGTAACAGACAATCAGGAACGCTCATTTTGGGAAATAAACCTGGTCCAATAAGATTGCGAGAACATTATAGATCACGCTTGCTCTTTCTTTGTGTCATGATCTTGGTCAGGCTCTGAATTAAATAAATACTTCCTTTGGCGTTAAATACTGTGGTAAAAAACAAATCTAAAGTGGTTCAGCGTTGTCTGTACTCTAATATAAACAATGATATTTGTCATCACAGCGGTGATGACGAATATCATTGTCAATAAGAGTACAGACAACGCTGAACCACTTTCAATTTGTTAAATTCACACAAGATCTACATGCATGCGGGATTAATAGTAGCTTACTTGCTGCTTTCCATTGTCATCAATACCCAATGGATACAAATCTCTCACTTATATTGCATCTATCACAGGCTATTACGATAAATATCATAGGTGATTATTTGAAAAATATGCATTTTCTTTGAAGCAATTATAAATTCCTTCGTCTGTCACCTCGACAAAACGGCTTGCAGCCATTTTGAAAAAAACGTTTACTAGGTGATTATCACATAATAATCACCTCAACGGCAAGCAATCAGCGCAGAGCATTTTCAATAATCACCTATGTAGTAATATAATAATATTATACTATTAAAACAGAATATTAGTTTCAGAAAAAAAAAAACACAATTACTCAGCATAACCATTACAAAACATAAGTCGACTTACTTGGAATGGGATGATCACCTTACCTGAACAATGCGATGCCTTTGCCAATCTGTACCAACAGACATCTGTGCAAGAATCCTCAATGATATTTCCTGAATCTTATAAGTAACAAAAACTTTGAGGTTCAGCAGTTCTAACGATAACGTAATATCAGAATGAATCAATCAATACACTTCATCTTATAATAGGTGGTTTGCAACTGCCTCAACTACAACCATGGATGGCTGCATAACCAGTGCATGTTCTGTTTTTAGTGTTACTTTCATCATTACTTTTGCTGAATGATACCTTTTCATCTTGCGCTTTTGTCAATGCTAAAATTCTTGGCAAAGCATTCCGGTTATTCTGCAGAAATATAGAAAATAAGTACATGTAAAATCAATGATTAACCCGCAGGCTGGTTTTTACTCACCAACTGGGGGTCTCTTAAAAGTGACTGGGTTAATGACTGGTATTTTATAACTTCCACCAATCAATTAGCACATACACCACTGTAAGGTAGAAATAATTATTTTGGAATTTATTTACATGTAGTTCAGCCTTTAGACATTGCCTTGATTTAGTTAATTGCAGCCAAAAATTTAGCAATCTCAAAGCTGAAGACCTTTTTTGAAAAGAAGCCATGAAAGCAACTGTAACTGTTGTTCTTGTCATTGTTAGTTAAGTGATTTGGAGTGTATTGTATCAAGCTTTATAGGGACCAAGTTTTTCAATGCAAGGTGAAAGCTAATCTGATTACAGTGTATGTGGGATCACTTTTAAACAACTATAGCTAACTAAGGCATTTTTTTACAGCTCAGCATTTACACCTGCTTCAAATCATCGACCAAGATTCAAACTTAAGTCCACTAGATAAAGATAACAGTATCCTTAGGCAGTTGACTTCATTACATGTCCGATTCAAGACTGGCACTATGTCAGAATCTACACCCTGAGTGACCACATTGTGAGAAAGAACATCCTTGAATATCATTGACTTACCAAAACAAACTAACAGAGACTACACACCTCTATGAGGGGTGCTAGGTTCCCTTGATGTTCAACAATGTGACTAAGTGTCATCAGGGCAAGAAGTGCAATAGCTTCTTTCATTGCACAAAGAGTCAGAACAGGATCCAGTGCACCATCAGCTAAAGCTGTTTGCAAATGTAATGTTCAATGGCAAAAAGTTAATATGAATGAGTAGTAAAATTCATCAATATTTCAGGCCTCTGTTCAGTAGTCTGGTAATCGCACCTCCCAGTTAAGCTGCAATTGGAGCACACAGAAAGCAATATTTACTTGTGTGGTGAATAATAAAATACCATATCAGTTAAGAAAGTCTCACAAATTCCTGGATTCTTAAGGCTCATTTACACAGAGTCATTTTATCGCGCAACAAGAGCTGCGATAAAATCGCAGCAAAGTTGCACTAAATTTCGAGCATGTTCGAATTTGCAGTGACAAGGCTGCGATCTGTCGTGATACAAATCGCAGTGAAATCGGCGGCTGTTCACACGCGCGATTTGCTGTTGCCGTAAAATTGCCGTTCTATCACAGCTCTTGTCGCGCGATAAAATCGCTCTGTGTAAACAAGCCTTTAAGTCTTCCTCATTTCTACATGTATGACTTGAAGTTGTTGCAATTCTTAGAATTTCACCTTTTTCTGGAAATTTATTTTTTTATGGAAAGGTCTGTTAATCCATCAAATGACTGAGGGGATATAATAATGATGATGACCTCGATGATCGATGATGATAATGGAAGAGGTATTGAATTGTTTAAATTATGATAATTAATGTAAACCTACCTTGTCCGTTTAGTTCAGGTGATTTTTATTAATCATGATGATGATGATGAGGATTGATGATCGATGATAAAGATGATGATGATTATCAATGATGATAATTTGGCGATCGATGATGTCATCCATGATGATGATCCATGATAATGATCGATAATGATAGTGAAGTGGTATTGAATTGCTTAAATTAAATTATGATAATTTATGTAAACCTACCTTGTGTTTTTAGTTCAGGTGATTTACAGAATATCATCAAAGCACTGATACCATCAATCAAAGTCTGTTCTTGACTCTCATTTACAGTGGAAAGTATGCTGAAACATTTAAACCCTCTTTAATTAAGTCAAAATGAGGACGAAAACTAACTAAGGTATACTCTTCTGAGAGGCAATTCCAGTTTTCAAGTTCCTCAATACCTGATCACAAGTACTGCACACTTCATGAAATTCATTAAGTGCCTAATCTTTTTACTGAACCATTATTTGCCTTTCCACTTCCTGGGTGATACTCTAGCATTTCCTATCCTTTCCTTTCACCCTATATTTTCGGTTCTTGTCCCTCAATTCTCTCCTAATTGCTTCCACTTTTGCTGAGGATTGACCCTAATTCAACACACACCCAATTTTGACACCCAACTAGCCTTTGCTACCAATTTCCAACAATAAGGTAACTTAATGGGTAAAGGTTAGCATTATTACTTTTAGCTTACGGTAAATGCAGTTGTTTATCTTTACTTGAGGAGAAGCATAAATGTTTAGCAGAGTTTTATTGGATCTCGTGGAAGCGTTGAACTTTACACTTGAACTTGATCTGAATTAAATTGAACTTGATCTGAACTGAACGAATTTCCGGAACTACTAAAATCTCCAACAACAAATACTAACAACAAATGCTAACAACAACGGTTCTTAAATAGGTTTTAACTATGTGGTCTAGAATATTCCTTGTGTCTATTTTAAGCAAATTAATCATGGCATTACTAATACTTATTTTTAGGATTCTAGAACTTTCCATGATCTGTCACTTATAAATATACATCAACACAATCTAGAACTTTCCAGGAAAACAACAATAATTATGTATCGTTTTATAGAACATTCCAGAACTCTTCAGAACATTTCTCCCCTTCCAAAATGGCCTATAAGGTCATTTTCCTAACTGCACAATAGTATGAACTTCCGAAACTGATCATTGTAAACAGACAATATAAATGTTGATGTATTATGCTTTACACTCAAGTGGGCAAAGCTTTACAATAGGTCTCCGTAGAATTGAACCCTTCACTCTAACGTCTGCTGTACGAACGTGTCCATCAGGTCCAGGAAAGACTTGAACTATCCTTCCCAAAGGCCATTTTCCATGCGGTGTATCGGTTGACAACACCAATACAAGATCGCCCACTTCTAAGTCACGCTTTTCTTTTCCCCATTTCTTTCTTGGGCTCAAGGATGGTAACCATTCTCTTAACCACCTCTTCCAAAACTGACGAACAATTTCTTGAACATGTCGCCACCTCACTCTGGGATTAAATTGCTCAACATCTACAGATTCTGGAGCAAACTGACCTCCAACTTGGTTAAACAAAAAATGGTTTGGTGTGAGTGGTTCCGCATCATCCACATTTGAACTCTGGTAAGTAATAGGTCGAGAGTTCATCAGCCCTTCGGCACCCACAATCGCAGTCATCAGCTCTTCGTCTGTTAGATCTGCCTTATTCATTACATGAAACATGGCTCGCTTGGCTGCTTTGATAAGTATTTCATGTACGCCATTGAAATGCGGTGCTGATGGCGGATTAAATTTCCAAACCACACCTCTGTTCACTGTCAATTCTTGCACTTTCGTCTTGTCAAGGGCGTTCACTAAGTTGCGCAATTCTTTTTCGGCTCCTACGAAATTTGTGCCATTATCGGAGATTACTTGAACAGGGAATCCTCTTCGTGAGGTCATTCTGTAGAATGCGTTGAGAAATGAATCTGTGTCCAAACCATATGCCATCTCTAGGTGCACTGCTCTGGTGTTCATGCATGCAAAAAGACATAGATAGCGTTTGAATCCAGCTTTTCCTCTTCCTTGCTTTGTTAGGAATGGACCAGCAAAATCAACTGAAATGTTGGTGAATGCTCGAAGTGACATTTCTGCTCTCACTGCAGGGAGTGGAGCCATAACCTGCGAAGCGGGCTGAACCTTTCTTCTTCGGCAAACCATGCATGCTCTTTCGCAATCACGAATCTCTTCTCGAGCTCCAGGAATCCAAAACCTAGCAGATAACATTGCTAAAACCTGATTTGTCCCTGAGTGATTGCTGTCTTTATGTAGGCGTTCAACGATTAGTTTCGTTACTTGATGCTTTCTTGGAAGGATAATAGGGTGTCGAGCTTCCCAGGAAATATGTTCTGCCAATCGCAAACGGCTATTTCCATGTAATAGCCCATCACTTCCTAAAATGGGAGAGATTGGTAAAATCTTTGATCTTGTAGGTAAAGCTTCTCCTTTGCGAGCTCGTGAGAACTCCTCAGGGTAGGACTCCTGTTGTACTTGACGAAGAACCATAACCTCAACATCATTGATCTCCTCTACTGTTAAGGGGCCTTGAAGTTTTGCCACCTTTGAGCTGTTTTGAACAAAACGAACAACATAGGCCAAAACACGAAGAAATTTAAACCAGTCTGAAAATCGCTCTGGATCAAGTCTTGTGTCTTTCCACTTCAATTTGGGCATGGCTACTTCTCTTTCAGAAGAGTTAAGAAGTGTGACCCTGTACTTTAGTTTCTTCTCCACGTCATCTGAACAGAGACTGGGCAGGGGCACTTGGGGCCACATTTGCTCTGGCTGACTCAAATAATCAGGACCATTCCACCAGGTCTGGTCGTTGACCAATGAATCTGCTGGCATTCCCCTACTCAATTTGTCGGCAGGATTAACTTTGGTTGGTGCATAGCGCCACTGCGCAGGATCAGTTTTGGTCTGTATTTCCCCAACCCTGTTTGAGACAAATGGCTTGAACTGACGGGAATGTCCACGTACCCAATGCAAAACATCCAGACTGTCAGACCAGAAGACCCACTTATCCTTTGGAAGACTGAGCGTCTGCCCCACTGTTTCGGCGATTCGTAAGCCAACAATAGCTGCCATCAGTTCTAGTCGGGGAACACTAGTGGATTTCAGCGGTGTAACCTTTGCCTTTGACATCACAAAACGAACTGTTGTACTTCCTGACTGATACTCGTGTCTCAGGTAAGCTACTGCACCATATGCCTCCTGTGATGCATCTGTAAATACATGCAGTTGTGAATCTATGACTTGTTCAGACTTCTTCAGACATCTTGGTACCTTGACCCCAGACAAATCTGGAAGCTCTCTAAACCATGTCGATGCTGCCTTGGCAAGATCAACTGGTAGCTTTTGATCCCAGGTTAGGCCAGCAGTCCACATTGCTTGCAATATCATGCGAGCTCTGATGGTAAATGGCGATACTAGTCCCAAGGGGTCAAAAAATGTTGATGTCCGACTCAAGAAGCTTCTCTTTGTCCAGTTAAAGCCATCTGGTGATGGGTGCACCACAAAAGTAAACTGATCTGAGTTTGACTCCCAGGAAATCCCTAGAGTTTTAATGACTGGCAAGACTTGTGCTTCAAGATCCAAATTTGCGACACAATGATCCTTTGGTATCACTTTCAGAACCTCTTCACTGTTAGAGAGCCATTTCTTTGGTGTCATACCAGCTCGCTTCCAAAGCGTAGTGAGATCATGGTGCAGCCTGATAGCTTCTTCAACTGTTTCCACAGAATCTAGGCTGTCGTCCATGTAGGTACTTTCGCATACAGTTTCTGCTGCTCTGGGGAATTCATCGGAGTTTAACTTGGCATTGTGCTGAGCAACCAATTGAGCCAGATAAGGCGATGCATTGACTCCGAACACGACTCGACTAAACTCGTACACTTTGGGTGGATCATTCTTGTTCATATCTCGCCACAGAAATCTATGAACTGATCTGTCAGCTGGCTGCAGATGAACTTGAAGATACATCTCTGTAATGTCGCACACTAGAGCTATTGGTGATCGTCTAAACCTGACTAGAACATTGATGAGATCATTTTGCAATTTGGGCCCTTGGTGGAGAACATCATTTAGTGACACCCCTTTATGCTTGGCTGATGCGTCGAATACAGGTCTCACTTTGCTTGTGCTCTTGTCTTGTCTGACAACAGGAAAGTGGGGAAGGTACCAGACCTTAGTTACTTGTTCCTTCTCAGACTGAACTTCACAAATGTATCCCTTTCTCTCATATCCATTGATTACTTCTTGATAAGCTGCTGCTATCTCAGGCTGCTTTGCCAATTTACGCTCTGTACTCTCTAAACGAGTTAAAGCCATGCTGTAGTTGTCTTCAAGGGATGGGGCAACAGATTTCCAGGGCAGTCCCACCACGTATCCTTCGGAAGTTTGTTTGAGGGTGGCCAGAACAGTTTTCTCAGCTTCTTTGTCTTGAGGACGAACCAGTGAACATGATTGAGGTTCCTCAATCTCCCACATCTGCTTAATCAAAGTGTCTAGTTGTCTTTCCTCCCCAATGAAGAATGACATGTGATTAACTTCATTTTCTGAATTTTCCTGGAATAAGCCAATACTTGTCCATCCAAGAGGAGTTAACCTTGCGATGGGTTCACCAGGGTTGCCTTTAACTTCCTTTAATGAGCAATGTAGATCTGACAGGTCCAACCCTATTAACATGTCAATAATGGGACGTCTGCCCAGTGATGGAAACCTTATTCCTTTCAGATGCGACCACTTCTTCTTTTCCACCACCCAGTTTATGGCGCGCATATTACCAGTAACGCGTTTTGTTGTCTGGGCTGCAATCTCTTTTTTCACACGACCATCGCAGCTCTCTAGCTCAAATTTAACTGATCGGCTTCTAAGCTGGGCTGTAGTGTCATTCAGGAGTCGGACATTCAATGAAACTGGCTCACCTTCCAACCCTAGGCAATCTGCAACATCCTCATTTACATAAGTTCTAGTACTTCCATCATCCAGCAAAGCATTAATGCGCATTGACTTACTTCCATTCTTCAGAATGACTGGGACGGTCCTCAATGGGAGATATTCTGTGCTTTTAGAGAGCGAAGCCACAAATGTTTCTGCTCCAGGCTCCCCTTCCATGGAATTACTTGTGAGCGCGAAACTGTCGTTACGGGCTATTTCAGATTTTGGTACTTCCATGGTGTTCTGATTTTTTGAGACGCCCATGGCAACTCTCTTGTGAGCTTGGTTGTGTAGCAAGTGATGGTGGTTGGAACGACATCCATCAATTGAGCAAGACCTGCTTCTCCTGCAGGTTGTACTTCTATGATAGCTTGATAAGCAGCAGAAACAAACACGTAATTCTCTTGCTTTGTCCCACCTTTTTTCCACTGGTAAGGCTTTAAATTGGCTACACTGCCACAGACCATGCTCCTTTGAGCAGAGCTTACATCTTTCAGGAACGTTTTTATTCTTAACTGACACTTGGGAGACTGCCAATGTGCGGCCTCCAGAGAGGGCTCTTGTCTTCTGTTGTCCCAATCCTTTGACTGTTTCTAATGCAAGCATCCAGCTTTCAGCTTCATCATTGACAAAGTCATGCAAGTTTTTAACGTTGCCCTCTAAATGTTTCTCCCTTAGCCAATCCTGGTACTTCACTATCAACTGCTCATTTAGCTTTCGGAGGAGTGAGACATACAGTGAACCTGCCCCTAATTCACCCTCTTGTCCAGCATCACATAACTTCACAATGAGTGTATCTAATAACTCTGCAAAATGTTCAAGGTCACTTGCATTTCCCTCACGTACTCCACGAAACTTGTCCAGTTCTTCTAGCCTCATTGTGAGTTCTCTTCTCTTTCCGCCATACTTTCGCACTAGTCTTGCTATAGCTACATCATATGCAGCAGCAGAATAACCCAGATTTTGAATAGTGCAGAGCGCTTCTCCCTCAAGACAACTGTACAATCTCAGCAGTTTTTGCTCTGGTGGTACCTTGTTGTGTCTCCCTATTATCTGATGGAACCCAGCATACCATGCCTCAAATGATCGCTTGTCTCCCTTGAACTTTGGTATTGGTAATCTTGTTAGACCTTTGAATGGATCTGCATCATTTGAAGCTGAACTTGTTTGACGGGCTCCTTGTTCTGCACTCACTAACGTTAAAGGAACAGTCTCGAAATTGGCAGCAGTTGATACCTTTGGAGTTGAACTCTTGAATTCTTCCGATCTTCTCCCTTGACCAAAGGCTGGCTGTGTTTTTCTGTCAATGTTTGGGGTCATCCCTCCAGATTGTTCAGGTAAGGGCTCTGTTTGACTCAACTGAATTGGCATTTCAGGGGAATAACCCTTAGTAGTTGTGAGCTTCTGGTAAATATCCTTCTGTTGTTGTCCAATATCTGCTATGGAATTCTCCAACTGTGAAATCAATTTTTCTATTTGTTGATCCAAACCAGTTCGAGAGGGCTTTCTTTCTTTCAAGATCTTCGGTTCATCCTCATAGTGACGTGCATGCTGACGTGCTTGTTCATTTCGAAGAACTTCCTCATATTCAATGACCAATTGAGTTGTTTCCTGAACAAGAGAACTCACTTGAGTAAATTCACCTTGCAATCTTGCTTGTTTATCAACTTCTTTGTACACTTCCCACTGTTCATGTAGATCATTACAAATTTCTCTAAACTCCTGGAACGCATCTAACATCTTGTTGTATAACAGCTTCACTTTCTTTTCATCAATACTTTTGTCCTCAATTCCACTGATGAGTTCATCTCTCATGTCGTAAATAAAACTTCGCAACTTGTTCTTCTGATTTCGTAAGCCACTCATCTTGTTAAACCTCGCTCTGCTACCAATGTTTAGCAGAGTTTTATTGGATCTCGTGGAAGCGTTGAACTTTACACTTGAACTTGATCTGAATTAAATTGAACTTGATCTGAACTGAACGAATTTCCGGAACTACTAAAATCTCCAACAACAAATACTAACAACAAATGCTAACAACAACGGTTCTTAAATAGGTTTTAACTATGTGGTCTAGAATATTCCTTGTGTCTATTTTAAGCAAATTAATCATGGCATTACTAATACTTATTTTTAGGATTCTAGAACTTTCCATGATCTGTCACTTATAAATATACATCAACACAATCTAGAACTTTCCAGGAAAACAACAATAATTATGTATCGTTTTATAGAACATTCCAGAACTCTTCAGAACAATAAATTTAATTGACACTTTGTGACGTTAATTGTCTGTATTCCGAGACTCAAGTGATATTGAAGTTGGGGAGAAGAGCAAGAGGACAATTTGCAACGTTTACCGTAAAAAATAAACATTTGAAAAAAGAACTCTCACTGGCTGGCAGAAAAGTTGTTTGTTTGCTTGTTTGTTTGCAGTTGTTTGAGATAATGCCAAAAATTCCAAAAATCGTCACATAGCATGTTTTTCCAGACCCATGATTTCTCTAATTCTTGGGACTAACAACACTTGTCTTCATTGTTAAAGCACAAAGTTGAAATAAAATGATGAAATTTGAGTGAAGATGAAGCACAGGAAACAATACAAAACCACTGAAGGAAGTCCAGACAGAGTCACGTCATTCACTGCGATCAGAAAACAGCATGGACATCAGCTGTGTGTGTATGTCATGTTTATAAAGACGCATGGAAGCCATCGATGGGAGAAAAACGTGTCGCTAAACGAGATTTTAACAACCCCATGGACAAACACGCCATGCAAGTAATGAAGCGCAACAAACAGTTGGTCATTTGCCTCGTGAGTTCTCCCGAATAGCATGGTATTTTCTCGCACACTGTGGAGAGATCAGTGTTGAAGTGATTGGTCAGAGAATAACATTATGTTTAATCTTTATTTACCGAAGGTTTTTAGTGTTATTTGTGAACCCATACCAGCCAGTTTACTCCCTCTGGAGGCAATGGTCTCATGTATAAGACACACCCACGATTTTAAGCACTATACATAATGCATTTCGACAAAAAGTTGTGGCTTATACATGAGTTTTTATGGTATTTAAATCTGGCCACATAGATCTTATTATCATTTTTTTTTTCCTTTCTAGGCAGTAAATGGACTTCCTCAAACAATTTCGTGAATTCTGCTTCTTTATTAGGTTGTCAGGCAATCCCATAAATTTTTAAAGACATTATGCATACATATACTCCAAAAAAATGAGTCCATGGTTCTATAAAAGCAGAAGTCAGATTTACAATCTAGTTTAATGGATGCCTCACATGGGCTTTTAGTTAAAATGGAAGTGAGTTCTTACCTACACAATGCTTTTATGCCACCACATTTGGCCATCACGGAATGCAGTGGAGGGTGCGTGGAGAGTATCTGGAGTCCGGATGCAACAGCGGCCTGTAAGGCATACAAGTAACAGCTGCATTTGTAATAGCAATGTAAGGAAGGCCTCTACGAGGGAAGCAACCAGTCTTTTTTACTGAATTTAAAGCACAGAAAAGTTTTAACATAGAATTGAAAACAAGCAGACTACCTTCACTTCATCATTGCCACTTTGACTTAAAAATATCAGAGTCTGGACTCCACCCATCTCAACAACCTGTAAATTGAAAATTACATGTATCTCTTCAGTTTTTTGGTGCAGTTGTAAAAATTCCCAAACAAAAGCAAAGGAAGCTTATAAAAACTTAGGTACCTTTATGAATAAAACCTTAACAGCATTTGACATCAATATCATTCTAAACCTGGCCCCAGTCGTTCAAACGATGCATAGCACTATCCGCCGGATAGATAATAGCGAAACCAGTTGCTCTATGATGTATCCAATGGATAGTGATTGATCCGGTGGATAGCGTTATCCACCTTTTGAACAACTATAGGGCCTAATATTTAGGACAATCCCATCTATGTAACATTGACCATTATTTTTTTCTTAATTTAATCTAAGCCAGATACTAACATTGAAACACAACAATAATTATTAATTAATCAATTTGAGGTGTGTCAATCAAGACTCAGTGTAAGAGAAGATACAAATAATTCACATCATAGACAACCAAAAGCGTGCACAGAAGATGATACTCTGTACAAATCTGCTCAATAGTTGTGGGACAGGTCTCAGTGAAATACAATCCACACAAGGAAGTTCCCCTTCAGGAAACATCACACTAACCTTTGTAAGTCCAGCAGGATCTTTACACAACTCAGCCAGACCTTTTGCTGACTCAAGCTTGAAAGACTGCAAAAAAGAGGTCAACTATCATGTAAAAGTGAAGAAGAGCTCACATCCACCGACAGTCAGTCGACTGCCAAAGCGGCAGGTCTAATCTGCAGGTCGCGGGTTGCAGGTCATTGTTTCACCAATACAGAAAGTATCCTAAACATTCATAAAAGCTAACCTTAGGTCTAAAAACTTTTGTTTAGGCCTAATTAGGCCTAAGGTTAGCTTTTAAGAATGTTTAGGATACTTTCCTAGGATACTTAACCCTAACTAACCTGCAACCCGCGACCTGCGACCTGCAAATTAGACCCGCCGCTGCCAAAGTACATGTAGCAAAAGCTGTTCCATCCAACTTTTGATATACCTCTAGTTGGGAGTTTTTGTATGACGGTAACATGTTGTCGTTTTCTCTTCTCCTGCCTTTATTGTACATAATATTTCACCAAGTAACCTGATCCCCGTGACTGTTGATTTTTCTTGTAAGGGAATAAACAAACAAGGCTGGGCAATGAAACTCGGGGTCTCGTGCGAGTCAGAAGTTAGGACAATGCGCGAGCCAGCAAGCCATGCAAGTCATGCGAGCCAACATGGCTAGCCATGCGAGTCAATATGCGAGTCACACAGTTATTGAAAGCTATCCATTTTAAAATGGGTGCTTAGACTTAATAACTGTTTATCAGCGCTATTTGAAATGGGTGCTTAGACTTAAATGCGAAATTCGCATGGCTTGCATCGCTCGCTGGCTCGCACATTGTCCACCCCCGTGAGTCATTATGGAATAGTTTTATGTTCAAAGAAACAGTATTGTTTTTGTAATTCTGAAATTAACATACAAGTATACAGAGGACATTTGTTTCCAGAAAGGTCTGCTACTGCAGTGTTACTGATGACAGGTAGCCTGTAAGGTCAACGAACTGCCTACGGAGTAAAATTGAAATGCCACTCCAGTATGGTGTCGAAGATTGGTTACAGTCCTTGTGATTGTCGAGTATGCTTCAATCATACGGACGAAGAATAATTAGCTCCGCAGCAATTGCACATAATACATGTAGTTTCAAAGACATTCCTCTCTCGAACTACTATGGAAGTAATTTTCACTAACAAGCTACACTGTAGAATACAGCTAAATTGTTGGGTGGATCGTGCTCGCGCTTAGAAGCCTATGGAGTAAGCTTGAAATAGGGTACCACGCTGGTCCGATAGTGTTGAAAACTGTTTACAGTCCATGTGATTGTTGAGTATGCTTCGATCATAAGGCCGAAGAATAATTATCTCCTCTGCAATCTCATAGAATCCATTACCTGCTGATAGCTTTAGTAAATAAAGAATAAATGCGATACCGAGTAATTGCATTGTGACTAAACTTGATAGACAACAAATGCAAGGAAACGATGTTATGTG
>OX421458.1:1062435-1107435 GCA_949126865.1 Montipora capitata | reverse complement strand
TTTTAAACAGATTTTTACCCTAAAAAGGTCACCTAGAATTTTCGGGAGCCTTTTTTTCTGGCTGAAATTTTCAAAAAGGTAAGTTTTGATCCCTATAATTTTCGGATTACTAGACTAGGGGATATAATAAAACGTTTAACAATGCTATGTTTATAAAGTGGTTTTGAACCATATTCTCGTGGGTGCCCCTGAAAAAAGACTCCCCAAAAAACTCTAGGTGACCTTTTTAGGGTAAAAATCTGTTTAAAATGGGCAATTATACCATTTTTTAGATGTTCGAAAATCCTAGGACAGGCAGGCAAGCAAGACATTTTCCCAAAATTGTCAATCTCAAATCGTCTCCCGAACAGACATTTTCCAAAAACTGACGTTGGGTGCCCCTGAAAGGTGCCATTTAAATGAGATAGGAGGCCATTTATTTTATCTATTGCCCTGTTCACACCAAACCTTAACCATGTTTTAAACATGTTTTAGTTAAATACGGTTTCAAAGTGATTTCTTTTTTAAATCATGAATACTGATTTTTGTCAACTACAAATTTAGCACAATCAAAGCACGCATTACATCTGAATCTGATGTAAAAGTCAGTCCCATATTTTTCTGTGACTGATTTTCATTTTAAGTTTACCTAGTTTAATTAAACATGTCTTATTGTCAACAAATGGTCAGGGTATTTCTCTGCCGTTAAAAGAAGAAAATGGCCGGAAATAAAGGAAACGTTGTAAGAAAAGGAACTCCGAAAGTTGCGCTCTTCCAAAGGTTATGGGGACTTGTGGTGGGTATATTCATGAGGTCTTTCCCACCAGTCAGTGTAAAACGCAGACTGCAGACCGGGGGTAAAATGCAGACTGAGGTTATAATTTAACTGTTGACAAAGCCCAAACCCATTAGAAATGCTAACAGTTAAGCCTAAATATTGTTTTGGGCATAATTAGGCCTAAGGTTAGCATTTCTAAGGGGTTTGAGCTTTTTCAACAATTACGTTATAACCTCAGTCTGCATTTTACCCCTGGTCTGCAGTCTGCGTTTCCCACCCGTAGTTTATGCGTTTGCCTGTCTGTAATTATTACCTGCAAATTCTGTTATCTAAACCAGCCACAAGATCGTTAACTCTTCAATGACTAAAATCGTTTTTTTCTCAACATGTATTTCGTTGCTGTGGTAGGATGCAACGAAAACGCAGGATTAGTTTTAAGAGCCTATTAAAGGCGCTCTGACTCCAAGTCTGCTTGGAGGTAACTGCCACAACAATAGCAATTTAAGCCCATTAAGGTTAGTTAAAAGTAAAGTAAAGTAAAGCAACCATATTTAACGTCGATAACTCGTAACAGTAATTCAACTGACAAACCTGAGGTCGACGGTGCGCTCATTTTACTCCCCCCTCTCCATCAGTGCTCCGTTTTACGGGTATTTAAAGCTACTTAGCTACACGGAAAGGAAAGAAGTCGAAACAAGTATGCGAGATCCGGGAATCGAACTCAGGACCTCTTGCACCAAGGCCACGCACAACAGTCATGACCAGTAATACTTTAAAATTTCTTTAGCTGCATCTCATACCTGGCTTTTACTAGAAGAAACGGAATACTTGAGAAAACGTTTGCAGGTCCTTCCGTGATTGCAGGGAAAACGTCTCGATCATACAGGCGAATCTTGCTTGTGCTGTGCGCCATCTTAAGTAAGTCATTGGCCCTCAACATACCTGTGATGTCCCCTGTAAGGCCCCCAAGTGGATTTCGTGACCAAACTTCGTGCTAAAACGCCGACGAAACAGTTTCAAAAACGCAC
Source organism: Montipora capitata (assembly GCA_949126865.1). NCBI lineage: Eukaryota > Metazoa > Cnidaria > Anthozoa > Scleractinia > Acroporidae > Montipora > Montipora capitata. Next base: position 1,105,650 of record OX421458.1, on the reverse strand, counting down.
TTGACTTTATAGCATTTACAGTTTAAAAAGGAGACTTTTAAAGGTGGGTAGAACGTTTAAACCGTTTGTTTACTTTATTCTAGAGCGTGTTAGTGTGGATAGATAAGAACGTGACTGGGGATTTACTTCGTTTTCTCCGAGCGCCGAGGTGACTGATTTTGGAACATAACGGTGTTGATTGCGCCACTTAATTAATCCTCGCATTGCTTGTTTGGCGGAGTTCCAAAAAGTTGCGAATGAATTGGCTATGAATCACTAGGCACGTAAAACGAATGTCGTTCTCCATTGGATCGAGGCCTTTCTCGGATGGGGGAGGGGTAAGGGAGGGGTATTTGATGGAAAGGGATCTTTACGTAAGGGTTTTCGTTACTTTTTCTTTCCACAAATACGATCCAATCAGATCAAGACAAAATCGTAAAAGGCCAAAAACAATAGATGTCGTATCACATCTTTCAAGATGGAAGCTGATTTCAGTTTCCTAGTAACGCTTCACTGGACACCAACGCATGCGCAAAGCAGACAAAATGCACTTCATCGGTGGATACCAAGTGTCTAAGGCTGGTTTTCACTAGCGACGGAGTCGGAGTCGTAAGAGCGCTTATGACCCAGTGAAAATCAAAGATCGGAGTCGTAAGCGGAGTCATAAGCTCGACGGAATCGGAGTCGGAAGAATCAGAACATTCCCATTTTCTTCCGGCTCCGCTTACGACTCTGTCGCTTATGGTCCAGTGAAAACTAGATTGTCGGAGTCGGAAGCAGAAGCGGAAGAACCAACCAATCGCAATGTTTGGGATCGAGCATTGTGATTGGTTTATTCTTCCGCTTCTGCTTCCGACTCCGACAATCTAGTTTTCACTGGACCATAAGCAACGGAGTCCTAAGCGGAATCGGTGTTCTGCTTCCGACTCCGACAGTTTGATTTTCATGATCGTATGGCTCTGCGCTTCTGATTACGACTCCGACTCCGACTCCGTCGCTAGAAAAAACCACCCTTTCATTAAAGGCCCATTTGCATTACAGAAAAAACTGGGTTCCCACCTCTTAAGTAGATGTTTTTATGAAACGGCTCAGGACCCGCTTTTTTTGTTTTGGGGCAATAGGTGGCTATAGCCCCAAAACCGAAAAACCATTTTTTTGCGGGTCAAGAGCGCTGCGTGAACGTGTCTCCGCTCAAACTCATATAAAAATCTGGGCCCGGTTGTTCAAAAGCCGATTAACGCTAATCTCAGATTAAAAATTAACCAAGGAGTTTATTTCTCTACTCCTAAATGCTGTTCAACGCTGATATTCGGCAAAAGTTTACATTAGAAGAAGTCAATCTTGAAAAACGAAAATAAGCAAAAGAAACTTTCACCAAAAAGTTGAAAACATGAAACAAAAGTTCACGTTAATCCTGGATTACGGTAATCGGCTTTCGAACAACCGGGCCCTGGTCCGGATTCCGAAAATCGGCAGTATAAACAGAGTGCAAGGAACGGGGCCTTAAAGCCAGTGTTATGATAAGCCAAACCAAATTGTAGGCTGCGTAAACAGTAAAAAAGCAAATTGGTCCAAGCCACTTTTTAATCGGTCCAGACCCAGTTTTTTCTGTAGTGTAAAAAGGCCGTTTACACGACAGAAAAATTTGGGTCCGGACCCGTCAAAAAAGGGGTACGGACTCATAACTTTTGTAAAGAAACACTGGAGTTTCTGCAGGGCCATAGGCGCCTATGGCCCTGTGGAAACTCCAGTGTTTCTTTACAAAAGTTATGGGTCCGTACCCCTTTTTTGACGGGTCCGAACCCAAATTTTTCTGTCGTGTAAACGGCCTTAAAATCTATGGCCTTTTACCCGCGCGTTTGCCTTTACTTTGCTGTCGATCGCTCGAAATTTAAGTGCGGAGTTCCTGGTGTGTTTTGCCCTTTTTTCTCCCTTAGCGGGAAAGTTCTATAAAGTCACGGAGAGTTCATGTCGTTGTTAAGGGGAAATGAAGAGGACTTTTAGATGAAGACGCAACAAAATGAAAATTTTCCATTTGTTGCATCCCGTTTCCATTTTCTAAAGTAGCCTTCGCGTTTCAATTTTAATTAAATATACATTTCTTTAATTCATTAGTCCTTTCACTAGCCTCCCACGCAGACTCTCTTGTGGGATTCGTCACGCGTTCCTCGCTCGTGGGGGAGGAACGCGTGACGAATCCCTAAGAGAGTATCCCGTCACGGGAACGAACCAGCCCAACAAATTGACCTGCTCCCAACTGTGTGGCTTCATCGCTCAGTTGGTCATGGGTTCAAATTCCGTTGAAGCCACCTAAATTTTTCAGGTGTTTATATAAAGGACAATTGTTCAAATTCTCCAGGTAAGTCCTAGGATCACCTCTATCTTTCGATAGAGTTGGTATACTTAATTACCAATATTGAGCCATAGCACTGTACTGTGTACCACAAGTCGTTTTTGTCTGGTTTTTACTAGCGACGCAAGCATAAACAAAAGCGGGATGCGCAGTGGTTAGAGCACTCGCCTCCCACCAATGTGGCCCGGGTTCGATTCCCAGACTCGGCGTCATATGTGGGTTGAGTTTATGGGTCTGCACCGAGAGGTTTTCTCCGGGTACCGGTTTCCCCTCTCCTCAAAAACCAACATTTGACTTAATTTGCGTTAATTGTTAATTTCAGTTTGCCAATTAGTGCTCCAGAGCTAGAACGACTAGACACTTAAATAATTGAAGTTCCTTTCCTTTTCAAGCAACATACAGCGCAAACTCAGTAGCGTCTTGATTTCTGGCACCTTTTGTTCAAGACACTAATTAACAATTCAGTCCCACGATCGAAAGGCTCGTTCTTTCAACTAGTACAATAGCGTTCATATTCACACCTCTTGCGCTGATAATCTTCATTCTCAATACATGTCAGACTGGCATTTCTTTAAGTTGTGAAGAGAATTTGCAAACCGATCAGTCCCAGGAGTCAAGGGTTAATTACATTGCGCCTGCGTGTTGCTGGCATTCTCGTCTCCAGAGGCTGCGATTCCTTCGGTCAGCAGCAAGAATAACGACCTGGTTCCAAAATACGCGCAGTCTCTGTGGGGTCTATTTTCATAACCAATGACAGCTACTACTTGTTTCAAATTTCTGAGATTGCGCAGACATGCCGGAAGCACGTGATTCGCAGAAATCCTGGTTCGGAACCAGCCAGAGGTCGCCATTCTTGGTGCTGACCGAAAGATTCGCGGCATCTGGGCACGAGAATGCGTTGTAGCGACAAGCAGGTCTACATCAAGAAAAACGAAGGACGCAGCAGTCAAGATACTACAAGTTTTAATGGCTTTGCCATCCAGAGATGTAGTGTCGTGGAATACATCCCCGATTAACAGAACCCAACAAACATGGTCTCAACACCGTAACTGCGATGGTGGACCGAGAAAACTATTTTACAAACACACATCGACAGTCAAAGAACCAGGAATAGTCTAATCAACTTGAGAAAGACAAGGTTGATTGTTCGTGAGTGAGAAATAGGAAAAAACGCCATTCGCTAATACTATGGGGGTCCCATCAAAATGTACCTTCCGTTAACTTATAGGGAGAATATATTTACAGATCAGGATATTCTATCTTAAATGGTTACTTCATTCATTTTCGTGACCTGAATGTTTAAGAGGTAATAGTATAGGGAGAAATTCAATGCTGATCACTTGGGTTTACTGGAAGTTACGAATAATTTAAATTAGCCAAGAACAACAAGAAACTCCAAGGGTAAGCACGTTTGTAAAGTTTGAGTGTTTGCTCAAAAAGAAGTGTTCTTATTAGCCTCCTATGGTCAAATACAAAATAACTGCCAGCTAACCAGAGCTTCTGCACCACCAAAGTGGCGACATCATTGATTGTTAAGACTAGTACCTCGCGTCTTTAACTGCATACAAACATGCTACCTGGGAACGTCCGTGGTAAGTCTATGCAAAAAACCAATCCGATAAACTTCTACTACGTAACAAAAATACAATAATCTCCAAAATTATTTTTGTTTTTCGTCGTCTAGTACAAACCACTATTCTAGACAGTACCTATAAATAGTTTCATTCCGATGAACAATTTTCTTTCAAATTGCAGACTACGAATTAAATAATTCAACAGTTCGCTTTATCTTGATCAAACCTTATCTACTGATAGATATACTACATTCTCTTTAGAGTTTTCTAAAGAAGGCTCATTTTAATCAAGAAAATGTTCTTGATATTACCCTAAACTACATACAATTGAATTTCAAGTTGCTATAAGCCAAACACAACTAATTATCACTTTTCCCTTTAACTTACCGTCAACTTTTTTATAAAATATTAACCGCGTCCAGAAACTGGTACACCTATTGTGAACCCTTTGAAGTCCAAAACGAGCGACCAGTGTTAGGATTTTGGTCGAAATACCAATTCATGATTAAGCGCAGAGATACGATGGCAATCAAGAACTGGAACCGAGATACTGTATCCGATATCAGTCAGTTGCTGCCCATTGATTAGAAAAAGTAGCAAGAGATTTGTTACCCAATGGCAGGGAGCGCTATCCATTCAAAACAAATTCTGGTCTGGAAATTCCGGCGACACAAACCCAACCCAAGTTCCACCTTCAAAGATTGTGCCAATACACCTTATTCCAAAATGGCCGCCATTTAGATATTCTTTTGTTTGTATTTAAATTAGACCCTGATGCCTCGTTCAAGGCAAAATATTCTTTTGAATTTTCAGATCAAGAACGAGGCATCAAGGGCTAATTTGAATAAAAACAAAAGAATATTTAAATGCCGGCCATTTTGGAATAAAGTGTATATTCCGGTCGGAATGAACCGAAATTGACCTTTTCGCTTGACTTCCGACCGAAATGTCCAGAAATTTTCGCTGAATGGAAAGCGCCCTTTGCATAGCAATGCAAAACCACAAGAACTATCAAGACCACTACCTACTTTCGTCACTCAATTGAACCTCGCTCAACCAAAGCACTAGTTAAACTACTGCCGACATATTTGTGAAAACAGCTCTATTCTATGTCCATTTCAAACAAATAGTAGATGTTAACGAATCAAAACCATTCCGCGTTGCATATGTTTTTCCTACGTATTTCAAGCAACTGGAAAAACAATCAGAAGGGCCATGTTTTGCCATGGAGGGTTTACCAAATTACACTTTATCCGCTTACTGTCGTTGAATGATAGAAGAAGAAATTTTGAATACTTTTAGATGACTTGATCCTCCCGGGAGGGGGACACGCGAGTAGGGGGAACACGGGTAGGAAGGTCCCGTCAGACTCAGACCGGGTTCTTTATGATCCTTCCCATACGGTAATCGTACACCTGCCGGCAAAAGAAAACAAGGCTAGGATCGGTGCGGGGATGAGGGACTGATCCGGGTTTAGTGCTCTCCCCAGGGGGCACTGGAGACATGGGGGCTTCCCTGAATTCCCTGAAGAGTCTGTTGAGAGCCCGGAATCTGAAAATGCAAAGAACAAAAAAAAAAAAAAAAACGGTGAGCACAATGCTCAAGTTTTTACAACGTCCGGCTGTTAGTGTGGCACATGCAAGTGTTCCCAAAGATCTCCTTTCGGTCTTCACCGAAAATAACGTCTCGGCACTTTGGAAGTTTGCGCAGCCGCAGTGAAGGTCCATTTTTAAAAAAATCACTGGCAACCAATATTCAATGAAGGTTTTCGGATAGGTTAAGGTAAAGGTACACGTTATTTAACGTCGGAAGTTCCTTTACTCACTAGAGAGTACTCTCCCAGGAAGCCGACGGTGCGCTCATTTTACTCCTCTCTTTCCATCAGTGCTCCGTTTTAAGGGTATTTAAAGCTACTTAGACTACACTGAAAGGAAAGAAGTCGAAACAAGGATGTCAGATCCGGGGATCGAACTCAGGACCTTATGCACCAAGGCCGCGCACTAACCGACTGTGCAACCCTTGCTCCTTGCAAGGATTGCGCTGAAAAGTCTCCCTATGTTCAGAAATGCACGTAATTAGGGGGTATTTACGGTACATGAGACCGGGACGAATTCTGACCGGCATGAGTTCGTATCGCCCTCCATACATTTCTTTTTGTACGTTTACATGAGACCGGCCCGACAATGAACTCAGACCGGTCTGACTTCGTCTCGGTTGCTAAACCGAGACGAGGAACTCTCGTACCGGTCTCGTGTAAATAGGGAGCTTAAGCACGCGCGTTTTTGAGACGCGGACGGCAACCGAAAGTGATCTGTTTTTCCTTTTAACTTGTCCTCACACAACCACATTTACGTTGCCAAGTATCTTTTCTCCCTTAGAGATGATTAGTATAAAAATCTGGGAGACGCCACTGTCCTGGAACACGAAATGTTCTCTTCCGGTTGCCGTCCGCGTCTCAAAAACGCGCGTGCTTAAGTTCCCTAATAACAACAAATGATCTCAGGCCGGGTCCAGAAATTTCAAGCCTGTAAGCCTTTGGGTTAGCGATACATTTATTACACAAAAGATTTTATTTCGTCCCGAAATCAGGCACCAAGCACTTCGTCCCGGTTTCATGTAAACGGCTGCAGAAATTTCATACCCATACAAGTTCATACCGGTCTGAGTTCGTCCCGGTCTCATGTAAATACCCCCTTAGAGGCACGCCCAATTTTTGATATCCAACACGAAGTGTCCCCTCAGGTCTAAGCATTTGCTACCTATTTCTGGCAATACAGCAAGTGTGAGGGTTAATACACCTTATTCCAAAATGGCCGCCATTAAAATATTCTTTTGTTTTTATTCAAATAAGCCCTTGATGCATCGTTCTTAAGCTTAAAATTCAAAAGAATATTTTATCTTGAACGAGGCAACAAGGGCCAATTTGTATCCGCACAAATCAGCGGCCATTTTGGAATAAGGTGTATGTCTCTTTTTGGTGAGGGTAAATGCAGCTGCTGAGGCCATGACATGAGGGCCGGAGTTTAGGAGACATCCTGTAACGTTAACTGCTTGTATTCCTAGACGCAGGTGATGTTCAAGTTGGGGAGAAGAGAGGGGGACACTTTGTGATGCTTATAAAAGTTGTCGCGCATCTAGTTACACATCTGGAAGAATCGGAAGTTAACGATTCGTGAACTTGTTCATTCGGAACCACAAAGCGGTCGTTCTTATGGAGCCTTGGCAAGACCGACGATGATCGCTACGAGAAGGTCATCTAAAAAATACCACTTTGCGCTGGTGTACTCGTTTTGCGATAATACTAAGCCATTTAGAATTTACATTGTATGGCGGCTACCCGGGAGTAAAACTTGACGTTGAGGTTGCTAAGCTCCCAATTCTCTACTAAAACCGAAAATCGCAAGATCTGGCGAAGAGTACCTGCAGTATTCAGGGTAGCTGAGAACGTAACATTTGTCCACAATACACGCCACGCTATTGTCATCCTTGTGCTTGGATGCCATGACTTCCATCTGTTGGCGACAACAAGCAACATGCAAAATGTGATTAATAATTGGTCGCAATTTCGGACCGTGAATTATAATCATTCTCTTTTTGGTGGCTAATTCCCTTGATTATCGAAACCAAAAGGCTTCGCTATAACTGGGGAAATGACCAAGTTAAACAAAGTTCAATGAACCCAGTCTTGGAACCAATTTGTTGATAACACAGTGCGTCCTCTACGAGGATTAGCATGTTAATTAGAAAATGTGTAACGATGACATCGTCAGAGGTTTCCTTATACCTTTGTGAATCTTGAACAGAATAAACGTGAGAACAGATACGTAACCTCCTATCAGCCAACTTACCGTCACGAAATCCTATCTCAGAGGTCAGATCTCTCGTCCATATTGAATCAACTACTTGAGATTTGACATTAAAGGACATTACTGACTGGGAGCTTAAGAAAAGACAGTGACGTGTGTTTGTCATTTTGGTAGATATCATCGTCATTTTCGTCCTCACAATCACGTCAAACGACCCAACTTGAGGTCGTGACCACCCCAGGATAAATCTCCTCATCTAATAACCCCTAAGCTCACCACAACTCTATGCCTTGGATACCCTGCGAGTAGAGTCTCTTTGGATCTTCCTAGATAAGTCGGGAAGAGGAAAGTTAACAGGGTTCTCCTTATCAGGTGGTAACCGGTAAAAGTTACTGCTTGTAAGAGCACTTATTACCGCCTGCAAACGCTCAGAAGTCGCTTATCCTTTGCAGAACGTCCAACATTAACCAAATGCTTTACCGGTTTGAAAAGGTCCCTTACCTGTTGTGCTTAAAACTAGCGAGAACCCTGAAAGTAGACTCTGCCAGCCGGCTCGACATTTCGCCTTGAGCACGCATTAAAAATTCAAACGCATTCGGGAGTCAGTCACGCGTGACTAGTAACCGCAACACCACAAAACCAAAACAAACCATAGTTAGTAGCTATGAACAAACAGTAGGGATATTTTCGAACAACTCTGGCAAACACACGACAACCAAGGAATCATTTCGTTCGAAACTCAAGATAGTTCAAGTTTTTAAATTGCCATTTCAATTTTTAATGAAAAAATTAATAGGTTTCTCAATTCTGGCAAACTAGTTTCTGTAACCGACATACAGAGGAAATACTCATAAGAATTTAGACAGTTAAAAATTGTCGCGCTGTTGTAAATTTAAAAAATATTGATGACGCGTGGCGATTCATCATGCGCATAATTGAAAAGACAGGTTTGACAAGTCGAGACTTGACTGACTCATCCATTTCTTTGGATGAGCGGCAAATCAAAGAAAGTCGAGCCGGCTGGCACAGTCTACTTTCCTCTTCCCGAATTATCTAGGAAGATCGAAAGAGAGACTGCTCGCAGGGTATGCCTTGGAAGGTACTTAACACTTTCCACGCCTAACGATTTGGAATAATCGCAAAATGACTAGAACAACGAGAAGTTGTATTTTAGATGACGTTCTAGTAGCAATCATCATCGTCCTTGTTCAAGCTCCCAGATAGCTGCTTTAACGTCTTACCTCTCCATGGAAGTTTGGAATTCTCCCGACTTCAGTCTGCTCTGGACGATAATACCAAAACACACTCATCATCATCTCACCGGCATTTGGACCTACAGTCGGGGATAGAAAACACATGTTCATGATCAACGATGGTTATCGAGCTCACACTGAGTATCCATCCGACGATACAGTGATACAAAGATGAGCGCTTGCCCAAGAAGAAAGCACGATACTCGTATCTAACTTGTACGTTTTACGACTTAATGTCCGGAAGATGGGATGCTCGTCATCCCGTCTTGGTCCTCTGGTGTATAGAGTGTTTTCACTCACGCGATCAGTAACCTCGTTTTTCCACCGAAACAAAAGAAAACGTTTTCATGATAATAGAGCTCACTTCCCAGAGGATTAGTTGGGTACATTAACATGGCCGCCGTTCCATTGTTTAGGGAAACCAACATGGCCGCCGTGCCGTCACGTGAAAACACGCTAGAACTTAGATAGGACGCTTAAGCACGAGACGTTTTTGAGCTACGAACGCCAACCGGAAGGAAGCTGTTTTCCTTTCTAACTTGTCTTCACACCAACAAATTCCTATTGTTATGTATCTTTTCACTATTAGAGACTGTTAGTGCGAAAATGTCGGAGACACCACTGTGCTGAAATGCGAAATGTTCACTTCCGGTTTCGGTCCGTGGCAAAAAAAGTCTCTGAACGAGGATGAGAGAGGCATGGGCCTCACAAGCAAGTCTCCACGTGGTGCTGTCGTACTTTTAGCTAAGTCCTCTCCTCTTCTAACAAGAGTTATGATTGGCCCTAAACCGCGCGCCGGATAGCAGCTTAAAGCACTCAGCTTAACAAAGCCACTTTGGCAATCTAAAGTAAAGTAAAGTAAAGTAAAGTAAAGTAACCATATTTAACGTCGATAACTCGTAACAGTAATTCAACTGACAAACCTGAGGTCGACGGTGCGCTCATTTTACTCCCCCCTCTCCAACAGTGCTCCGTTTTACGGGAATTTAAAGCTACTTAGCTACACGGAAAGGAAAGAAGTCTAAACAAGGATGCGAGATCCGGGAATCGAACTCAGGACCTCTTGCACCAAGGCCGCGCACTAACCGATTGTGCCATCCTTGCTCCTATCTCCTTGCCATCTAACGCTAATATAGGTTGAAAACTTAGTTCGCTCGCGTTTGTTACTGTGGTACAATCTGTCGTATCTCCACAGATCGGTTGCAAAACGCCTTCCGTGACTTGCAACCATTAGACTAAGAAATCTTTGTAAAAAGGGGCAATAGAAAATCACCATCTCTTCAGATTGTCGATAGCAAATAACCAATCACATCACTAGATCAGCGCAAAAAGGTGTGATTCCGTTGTTCTGCTGTTGCGCTTGCAGCACGTGCTGCATCACTCCAAAACTCGCTCCGCAAAAATGATGTAAGTTTTGTTGCTTGATTTGCACGTATAACCCACATCTTTACTGGAGTGCCACCTACCGTCATCTTCTTCCCAGAGCCCTGAAACACGCGCAACAAATGGAGGATCCTTCTTGCGCGTGCCTGATTTCAGTAGAACCGAGTCCCTGACGTTGATAATTTCGTCTCCCCGCTGAACACCACTGTAGTACCGCCGTATCACGATAGTCTCGTCCTGAAAGCGAGATCGAAATCTTAACAGACACGCAGTCCACTCGGGGAATTTAGAGACTGGTATTTTTCTTGAACCTTGTCGTTACAAATTCAAAAAATAATTTCCGCAGATGAATGGAAGCATGTTAGAGAAAGAATGGACGGAAGCATGCTAAAGTTTCCCCAGTCTTTAAAAATGGTAATAAGGCTGATCCTAATAATTGTAGGCCAATCTCAGTCTGATCTGCTGTTAGTAAATTGATTGAAAGAGTTGCATTTAATCAATTCTATGACTATTTAAATGAAAACAATTTATAACCCGAATCGCGATTACACTGTCCCTTACGTGTGCTTGGATATGACCTGACAAAAACAGGCCAAAACTAGATAATAGGGACTTTAAGGTGGCTTACTACAGTTTTAATGGCTTATAACAGCCCAACTTTTAACTCTTTTGAATAATGTCCCAAGATGTTTTTCATTTTCTATTTACTGTTTGCTTAAGTCTTTTGCCATTCTATTTGAAAATTGAGCAATTAAACGTAAACAAATGGCCAAAATGAATGACCGAGTACCTAAGGAGAGACTGGGCGCTAGTAGTTTAAATCACGTTTTTCTCAAAATCTACCCGTATGACCCCACCTCAATTTTTCAGGAATGAGAAATTGGCTCTGATTCAGCATTCATGCAAAGTAAAATAAAATCTGTAAGGTAGATTTTGTGCTAATTTTGATTTCACATTTTCTTAGTTTGCGAAAAAGTCCTTTCTTTCTCGTCGAGCAAAAAAGGCTCCGCTGGAGGGTGAAAGCAATTGTACGGGCTTGAGTCTCTTACACTTCTGGCCCCAGTTGTCCGAAGGGTAGATAGCGCTATCCACTGGATAACTCATTGGTTTTGCTAATGTTTATCCGCAGGATAGTGATTTATCCGGTGGATAGTGTTATCACCCCTTTGAACGACCAAGGCCTGAATCTCTTCTTTGTTTTAACCTAATAAGTTTACTTCATGTAATTTCCCCCCAAAGGGAACGGTAGTTCGGTGGATGTTATCACAAGTTGGTTGCGGCAACACTTACGTAGCAGTAAGGTTTGTCCAGGGCTTCACCGATAAACATCCAGCCATTGGTTCTCTGGAAATACCACAGGAATAAATGTTAATCAACAAACAGAACGTCAAGGAGAGAAAAAAACACGTACACTAGTCTGCGTTGCTACATTCAGCAGCTTTCAAGAAAGTATCAACCGAAGCCCAAAGAATTACTCTGACCAATCAAAAAAGGCGCAAACAAGTGTATAGGAGCTGTAGCCAAATTCAGTGACTGGAAACTGGCAACCAAGTTAAGCGAAACAAAAATAGAGCGATTTTCAAATGACCTTGAAAAATAAACGTAAAAACAGAACGTAAACAAAAGTGCAAAACATTTAATTGGCTTATCAAACAAAAACAAAGCGCAAATTTTTATTGGTTTAGCGAACGCGGATGCAAACGTCATCTCTCCATGGTACGTTCTGGAAAGTTCCGCTTTGACGTCATTTGAAATGCAGTGATGTGATTGGGCAATTGAACAGTTTACTGCCCATATTAGGAGTTTCCTTGGCGAGAATAAGGAGAAGCTAGCTTTGTTTTATTAATCTTGCCAAACATTAGTCCGTGAAACAAATTGCGAACACTTTTTCAAGGTCATACGAAAGTCGCTCTAACTGCTAAGAACATTGATGGAAGGTCTGAATAAACCAGAAAATACAAAATGAGGCAGGAATGGGCAAAACTGAAGAAGACTGAGATGGACTGCAATCGGGGTTTTTGAAAACTGTTCAGCCTAACAATTTTTCAAAGTTGATCTCTGTTGTTTGTAACTTAAATTATGTAAGCTCGACAGACATCTTTTTCGTCAAGAAGCTTTAGTTGTGTTGTTTAAAAGTAATTTCTGAGTTAACGTTAAGTTGTATGGCGAGAAGGGGCGAGTAAATGGTAAAACGACACACAATAGGCCATTTCCGAGTTCATGTTTGCCTCCTCTTCAAAGCGAGTCTAAGTGCGAAGTTTTAGTGATGATAATTAGTTCTCCTTTACATTTGAATGAAAACTAATTTTCATAACAAAAACTTCGCACTTAGACTCGCTTTGAAGAGGAGGCAGACATGAACTCGGAAATGGCCTATTGACAGCACCTTCAAGTTTCAACAATTTTGAAGTGATGTCTTATTACAAGGATGAGCTCTACGACACCGTTTCACAAAATGACAATGTTATGGTATCAAATGAAACAGCAAAAATTCCTTAACAAGATGCACTCGTTGATGTTACGTAATATGTCACCATGACAACAAAAGAGCCACCTTACTTCGGAATATGTTTGCCTTAAACCCTTTTATCTCAGAAAACAAACTCGGTGACCCCACATTTTTTCCCAGAAAGTGATTGACAGGCTTCAGACCAAACGTATTAAGACAAATAATAGGGTAATTTACATAGTCCTTTGTTGCCATGGTTACATATTACGTGAGATCAATGGGTGTCTTGTTAAGCAATTATTGGTGTTTCATATGGTAACGTAACTTTGCCGTTATATGAAAAAGTTGGGTAGATTCAATCCTTCCAAATGGTACAGTTTATTGAAACCGGTTCGAGCCTCCTTAAAGGTGACGCACTTTAAGTGCTTCCAACTCAGATTTATCTGCTTGCAAAGATAAATCTCTTCACCTGTCGCAAACATATTTTGATTTCTTTCCGTTTTTATTTCGACACTTCTTTTTACAGGGAGAAATACATGAAAGATGTTAACTGGGAACTCGGAATTGCGAGCCCCCGATGAGATTTGAACCCACGACTCTCCGTGATCTAGTACGGACGCTCTAACCACGTGAGCTACTGGAGACTATGTGGTGACTATAGACTATGATTTTGTGACTGCGTGATGCAGTCGTAGTCTGTACCCACATTTCACCCTTGCTCACCATAGAGTCTCCAGTAGCTCAGTGGTTAGAGTATCCGTACTAGATCACGGAGGGTCGTGGGTTCGAATTCCATCTGGGGCTCGGATTTTTCCGAGTTCCCAGTTGATGCATAATATCTTTCATGTATTTCTCATTACAGGTGCCGTAAAATCTCAAGTCTTAAGTCGATCGTCCAAAGGACCACGTAATTGAGGGTCATGTATATATTCCTAAGAAAGCGTCACGGGTTGCTACGCAAGGCAAAAATTGTTTTAAAAATAGGGATGCAAAGCAGTTTGTGATGTCACCTCAACGATGGACCCAAACCCCTCACAACGTTAGCCGTGGGACAAACGACTGCTTTTTGTCAACTTTACGCAACTTGAGGGGCCAATTAAAAGCGATTATCGCAAGGAATTTACGCAAAATACTCATTTGTATGGTGCTAAAGTTTGAATTGAAGTTAAATTTTAGCACCATAAAAACGTGTATTTTACGAAATAAAATTTTTCAAGTTGGGGCAATTTACGCAGACAGTTCGCCATACTTATGGCCGTCTTTATACCGAGACTACCGACACTAGTGCAATACAGTCCCGTCGAGGAAAATTTCTGTCGCTTTCTTCAACCTGAATGTCTTATCCGCTCTAATCGAATCCCACCTGTTCGCGCGCTTGTATCGGATTTGAACCAACTCAGATTTGCCCTCCTACAGCTGACGAGTTCCTCCTTCTTTGGCCCAAACTGCGATCGACACCCACCTTTCGATCGAAAGTACAGGCTGCGCAGAAAGTAAACGACGCAGAGTAACACACGAAAGAGGCTGGCTTTCGACAACTTTCATGCAACTGACGCGCAAGACAACTTCGACAAACTTATCGTCGTTTGGGCCAGGCTCGGAAATTTGCTTTTTAGGGATCATCGTTGCCTAGTTCTTTATTGGCTTCCAGTGGGAACTCAATGGTCAATCACTCCAGGCAACTACGGGACCGGAGACGGATTCACCGTGATATAAATAGAGAGGCTAATGAACAGGTCAAGAATTCTTTTAGAGTGTGGCCTATGAAGCTTACAAAGGCGTCAATCATTATCAATAAACGTTCCCTACTCTCTACCATTTTCATTCCAATAATACAAACCTTGGGAACCCTGGGTTCTGCACGCGCTCTCTCTGCGGCTAATTTCTCAAGCTGTTGACTCAAGTTCTTTAAATGGACGTTTTTCAAAGGGTTGCCCGCGGGCCGGCCGCGTCCAGCGCTCATAGTAGATGTCGATGTAGCAGCAAAGTTTATCTTAGGGATCTTTAAAGTAACAGGGGGTGGGCAAGAGGCTGGAATTTTATTGGTAAGTTCTTTTGCTTTCTTTGCCTTACTTCGCTCGTCAATTAAACCACCAACAGCTTTGAACTTTGCAAAAGGCCCGTCATTAGCGACGAACACATTTTCCATAGCCTGGTTGCTCATCCCCACAGTCCGTCTCGTTACGGCAGTCTTGCTCATTTTCAGCTCAGGAGGTGGTTTAGATGGCGTGACAGGTGTGACCAAATGACTCTTGGTAAACGGAACTGAGCCAGCTGACGTCACAAGTTGTCCTTTGATTGGTACAGAAAGAACTCGCACGTGTTTGACAGGTGGTCGCGGTAAGTCCACCTGGATGCAAACATCCACCATTGTCTTTGGTGGAGAATCAGTCGTTGTATCGCATTCTATCTCGCCTTCATCAAAACCCATCGTCTCCTTCACGCCTGTGTCTCGGCTCTCAATATCACCAATTAAATGAATTCTCTTGGCATTTCTTTCATCTTCCGAAGTGGAATCAGCCTCTGGCTTTCTTTTATCTTTCCCACCTCTGTGACCGTTAGTGAAAAATTCAAAATGACCGCAAGAGCCATCCTCCACTTTGTCAGCATTGTCAAATTCACTAGGGCTGACAATTACGCCCTTAGACCTGAGGGCGTCCCATGTGGAAGTCACTTCGCCCTGAACGAACACATCCGAGTCCACAAACTCTTCCCTTCCGAGGTTATTCTCCGACCTGTCTGACTGCCTTCGTTCTGTAGAGCTCCGAGTAGGTGGCTTCTTGGTGGTGTGACTGTGTTGTTGTATTTCAAACATGCTTCGTCCCGCTAAGGGACTCGAAGGCTCAAAAAACACATTAACTTTAGCGGCAGCGTTCAAACTCGCCATTCGCGGTGTTCTTCTCTGTGCTAAAGAGCCACCCTCCACATCCAGTGAAGTCTTATCAACGTAACCGGGCGTCGGCGCCAGGCGTTCCAACATCGAAGTATTACGTGTGCGCGATCGACGCGCTCGCTTCGGTTCAGTACCGTTTTTATCACCATCAAAGGGCGCGCTATCTATTGCATTTCCCATTGTGGGCCTCTCTTCTATTTCCATAATCTGTTTAAGACTAGCAATGTATCCACCTGGAAACGGATCACTTTGTAAGTTGCCTGTACCGCGATCACCTAAATCAACGTTCAAGACGGGACTGCCCGCGGTCAGAACATGGCCAATGCCCTCTCCAGTATAACTCCAGCCATTTTCTTCGCGTTCGTTTTGATTGTTCAATATCCTTGAGATGTTCCCTGCTTTTCTCCTTCCTCTTGATGCTTCACTTGAGTAAGGCTCACCAGTTTGCATCAGTTGTCTTCCCGATCGAGTCTGCCAAAAAACAAAGACAGCATTAATCACTTCAAGATTCGGGCGATCTTCGGGGGTAAATAAAACAAATACCAAAACAGGTAAGATTACGCATAGCGTAAATTAGACCCTTGGGAATAACGATCTCGTGTGACTTGGAAAGGCATGGGGTTCCAGCCCTGAGCCACCCAGAGGGTTTAAACATAACTCCAGAAGAAAGCGCCACCTTACAGTGAGTGAGTAATTTTCAGTGAGGATTTTTATGCGCGATCGACCGTAGGCTACGTCAAACATTGCTTATTTAATTTGTGGCATTCTAGACTGTTAAAATCAAATCACAGCACTACTACGATAACAATTAAACTTGAAGTTCTCGTTGCGACAATTTGAATTAACACCTCAGTTTTTTTGGAAGAGATTACTGAATTTATATAGGAAAAAGGCATGCTCAAGAATTTAGGGAAATTCGAGGCAGCGTGAGCGGCAAAGTTCTGCTATAATCTGGGACAGAAAAGAAAGGAAAGTCTACCCCAATTCTCCCCCAAATCGATGATGAATCCACGCGCAATCGGGTATGTTTTAAAACGCTGCGACAACCCTAAGTCATGTCGTAGGCCTGTCGTAAGCTTGTCGCATGCGCAAAAAATCACCCCGTTTAAATCGGTCCCAAGACATCAAAACTAACTTTCGTAACAGCCCAAGCTGAGAAACGACAGCTTTTAAAAATGTGTCCCTGTTTCAAAATCTTCGCTCAAATTTGAAAGTGACATTCCTATTACTCTAACAGAGTAGAGTTTTTAATTTTAAGAAGATCATTCCAAAGGTTTTTCAAGCGCCCTTGAAATCTGGAATTTAACTCTACAGCTTTTTAAAACCTTCAAGAAGTAACTCGAACCCTGAAAAAAGGGCACTCGGTTTGGCAGAAACTAGAGATGCCACAATAAAAGGCCTACATCGCTTCTAAATGATCGCCCATATGTGAAAGGAACACATTTTCCAATTGTGAGGCAAGGCATGAAATATCACAAACTATAGCACCGTTATTCTACAAGAAACCACAATTTGCCATGCATCGGTTGTTTTCTAATTGCAACCAAAACAAGGGGTCAAACGGGCATCACATCTGTGTCTGGATAAATATCGCTTGACGTTACCTCTTTACGGTAGAATATATAACCTCAAGCCGATGATCCGATAAACGCTTAAATTTGATCTCACTTGCTTTGGACGAAATACATAAATCATCTGACGGCAAGATAAACTAAGAAGAACTGACAAGTTCAGTGTGTATAGTTTCAAGAAAGTCAAGCAATATCTTACTTAAACGACTGCAAAATATTCATGTTTGAAGAATCAAGAGCAAGAGTACATGGAAAATTATTTGACGGTGATTAACATAACTGGCAGCGAGATGAAATTTGTGGCACGACAGTATTTTCAGGTTATATAATCAACGTTTCACACATTTCTTCTTTTAAAAAGCAAGACAGCAAATTACGACTACGAAAGGAAACTTGATTTTAAACTGCGCCACCCATTTACACCTCAACGATTTTCTTTCTGACAGCTAGAAGGTAGTATAAACGACTACTGGATTCTAGAATGTGAACCGTTAAATGATGCGGTTTGAGTGCAGCTATTACAGTATAATAGTTTTTTTTAGAGAGGATTTTTTCCTTTAGCAAATAAGAATCGTGACCCGCTCGTGTTTTTAATTCACAAAATGTTTTAGATCCATTTTAGAGGAAAACTGCTCGATATCTATCAATGAAATGATACAAGGTCCTCGACTCGATTCTATGTAAGTTTAACATCAAACCTCTTGCGAAATCGTGCAATGAAGCACTCATTAGGCAAGTGTAACACAACTTTTCCCCCGTCAAGATTCCCAAGTCCCACCGCCTTTTTTCAACAGCAAATACATTGAAAGAAAAATTGACCTAAGAGGCATTTTTCCCTTGCAATAGATTTCGTTAATAATAATGGCCAAAATTCAGAATCTAAGTACAAAAAATGTTGGTAGCCAGGTATTAAGTAAAACCGTGAAATCAACAAGATAAGATACCAATCACGAAACAAAGACAAAACATTTGCTTCCAGTGTTCACAATCAAAGCTGTAACCCACAAGCATATCACACTCACATAATGAATCCTGTAATCTGGTTGGCGCGTGGAACCTTTACCTTTTGTGATTGAAAGTGAGAAGCAAAAAAGCTGGCATTTTGTATTTTAAACCAAATTTTGTACAATTACTACTAAATCAAAGAAAGAAAGCAAAGGGATTTTTCTTCAACAATAATCACAGTATTAGGCAACACATTCTCACTTTCTATGAGTCGATTTTCAGTGCAGTTGACTGTGTTTGTTTAGCTCATTATCCAACTCAAATAACGGATATTTTCGTCAATGGCTTCCTTTTCCCCTAGGCGAAACTTTGTAGGTGAACTACCCACAAGAACAATACAATTTTCTAGTCCATCCTACAATCTATGCCTTAGGCAAAAATCATAAGAAAGCAAACAATGTTTTTTATCAAAGACTTGATTTAGTTGATTTACTTCGTTTTGAAATGGGTTTTGAACAGGTTTTATGTAGAAAACAGAGAAAAAAAAATGGTCATTTTTGGACACTTACTTCCAAATTGGTCCACACGTAATTATTTGTTGGTTGGAAAAAGGGTATAGAATGCTCTAAATAATGATTTATTTTGTCCTTTTTTAACCTAATTAAAGCTGGGCATAAGGCTTCAGGTATTTTTGGAGATCTTCGATCTACAATCCATTGACAAACTGACAGGTGTTTGAATCAAATCTCTTATAGTCCAATGGAATAGCAATCATGAAGGATCTGAATTATATCTCACTGTGACCACTTTACTAGCTTGAGTTCTTCTGCGTAGTTGCAGGTTCAACTCATCAACAGCAACATAACATGAGTGAAGTGCTTTGCCTCACACCTAATATATTTCTTTGCACAATTTGACCGTGAAAAGTCCATAAGGTGGAATGGTAAACTAATCATATGCTGTCAACATTCACCTTAATTAAGGTTGACAACATAATTAATTAATCTAACTGTATGTCATTTGTTGACAAACACAAGAGTATTTTTATGACAAAATCCTCAGCAACGAAAGCATGAATTGATGCGAAGCTTTTCGTGAACCCGCTGACTTCTAATGCAGCCCCACTGACAGAGTAAAATCTAGAGTAAAGTCTCATTCCTAGGAGGCAATGGGTTAACTCTATATGCTGCAAATCTGACTTCAATTCTTTCTCTCCTTTGTATACTATTTTCATATGGTGCATGAATATTTTCTTATCTATATACATAGAGGTATATCTATCTCTATCTATAGACAAGTATTAGAACATTAATTATTGAATAAACTGGCCCACTAAGATTAGCAATAGCTACCTGTGGGCCTGTCCACTTCAAGCTCAGGTTTATTTTGCCATTTCAAGTTCACCTAATAGTAAGTTACATGAATCACATTATGGCGAGAGGGCCTTGGAAAACATTGGGCACTTGCAAATTAGTAAAAAAACAAATAAATAAAATAAAGATTATTGTTGTTATATCAAGCATCAAAGGAGAAAGAAACATCTTGCATAAATTTGGTTTTAAAGAGTAATGACAATACTACTGTTGCTCTTATAATCTGGGAGATTGTAAATCAAATTAAATTGTCAAATCAAACTGGAATTGAGAAATGACAATTTTCGATAAGATTGTAAAACTGGATTACCCAGACAAAAACTGCCCTTAGTGACTCCTGATAAATTGCAACATTCTAATTCTCCCTCTAAGTTGTAATGTTTACCAAAAGACACCCCTTTGATTTGAAATTTAGATTCAGAACTGAGTTTACAAAAAGAGTGGTATTCATAATCCGACATATAGGATACAAGTATTTCCTCACAGCATACCACACAAAGGCTGATCCTTGGGGTGTACACTTTGACATCTTTTAATGGAGGGAATATAGTTTTGACTGGCTAACCCACTGACTCCTCAGGCAACGTAGAACTCCTCCCCCCCCCCCCCCCAGTAGACAAGTAAAATCTGTTATTAAAGTCTCCCTCCCTGGAGTCAAAGGGCTAACTGAGCCCTGTTAGAGCGGTTTTCAATTGAGTGTAGAAAGTAATAAGTGAATTGCCTTGGTTTTGCATTACTGCACTCAGAGATTGGTTCAAAGTTCTCGCACCACTTTTTCAATCAATTAGAAGTGCAACCAAAACCAATCATTGCTCGCGCATGCACATTTTTCCATGCTTTGTGTCGGCTATGTGTAATTACTTCAAGTTTTGATTGGTTTACTGGATTGTCTCCGTCCTTTTTGATTAGAGTGGTTTTCAATAAAGTGTCGAAAGTAATTAGCAAATTGCTTTGGTTTATAATTACTTGACTCACTGATTGGTTCAAAGTTCTCGCACCACTTTTTCAACCAATCAGAAGTGAAACCAAAACCAATCTTGGCTTGCACGTGCACATTTTCCCACGCTTTGTTTCAGCTATATGTAATTATTTCGAGTATTGATTGGTTTACTAGTTTGTCGCCGTCCTTTTTGATTGGCCAAAGTAATTACTTTGGTTTTGGTTTTAAGACACTAGATTGAAACTCGATCTAACCAAAGTAATTACTTTGGGTTAGGTTTTATGACACTCTATTGAAACTCGCTCTAGCTAGTTGATGTCACAACTGATAACAACATTTTAGTGCTTTAACCATGTGACGTAACCAGAAGTTTCCATCTTCAAAAGTTAGGGTACCACTGAAACAACAATGTGTTTTTTAAATGCTGTCTTGATACAACCCAGAACAAATTTCACTTCGAATCGACTTCATTCCAGCTGTAGTAAGAAAACTCTTGAAACAGTAATAATTGTGCTTTAGCCAACAACTTGGCTACTTAATTTAATGGTCTTATCATAACACCCTTCCAGAATTAACATAGCTTTGGGGTTTTTTTCTTTAACAAATTGGCTCCCTACTAGACAAAAAACAAGTTGAAACGATAATAGTGAAAGCCACTGTACAAGTATTTAAAAGACCGTTGACCATTTTTACACAGAAACCGAAAATTCATAAGTTGCAATACCAAGAGACACCATGTGTCTCAGAGTCGTAACGGAAGTTCTACAAGTAACCCATTAACGCCGAATTTTGCGTTTTCGCAGATACTTTCTCTAATTATCGGGGGCTCATCCGATAAGGCAGCTACACATATATGTTCAATATACGAGAATTCTGACTGAAATCAAAACAATTTACTTAAAATTCCATAGGTTTTGTAGTAAAATCGAACTTTCTAAGGGTTTGGCTTTCATTTAGCGTATTTTCAGCAGTGTTGTGCTTAAAATCAAGAGCTGAAGCACCAAAGATTGTGAGGTACTTGCCTGCGCGATTTCCACGGCGAAAATCACACGCGCCAAAACGGTTTACGCTTGTTGCAAAAATGCACGTTTCAGATGAAAAGAAAGGCTAAATTTTGTTGAAATTACTGCAAATCTTTAACATAAGCCTTTCTGCTGTCGAAAGATCCATAAAACCAATCTTTTGAAGGTATAGTAGAGATTTAGTGAGAGGGCTGGCGCCATTCGCGTTGAATAAATTAAGAGGTTACCGCGGGTATCACTCGAGATTTCTTGTCGCGGTGACGTTTTCGACGTGAAAGAACTTACCTTGTCGCCGAAAGAATGGCTCTGTCGTTCTTTTCGCTTCTGGTTTATCGTTTGCAAGGATTTATTTTAGAGGAAACACGTTTTCAGCAGCCGTCATCAAACGATTTCTCCCAAATTGCCAGACGAGTAGATTTCGAGATCTCTCGAATCCCAAGATGCAACACGGGGTACACTTAATCTCACCATCGAAACGAGGCCACACTCCTGAAAGGCCACGTGGAACAAAACATAGAAATTGTCCTAGAGACGCATAATTCGTCTGGGACGAACTTGGGCAAACATTTTTTCTGCGTCTGTTAAATTCGTCTAGTATAAAGACGGCCACAAGACGCATTATGCGTCTGGACGAAGAATATATTTTAGTGCGTCTCCGAAGACCTTAAAGAAAGGAAAGAGCATTCAGTAATATGTGAAGTTGATAGAAAATGGATCAAAAGCTTAAATTAAAATTTCTGTCAGGCTAGATAACACTTGACAGTAAGCATATCTATTGCCCATATCATAATAACATTACCTTACGAGAGGTATTTTGTTACTCAGCCTAGTTGGCAAATCATTACTGAGAGATGTTAATGTTACATTCACACAACTCATATTTTATCGTTTTTGTTACTTTTTAGGAATTGTTTTAGCACGTTCTCTTTTAAACAAGTCTAGAACTCATTATTGCAACGTGGATAGATAAAGTACATACCTACCTACCTAATCCCTATTCCTTTAACGTTTCCGTTCTATGAGAAATACGTCAATATGAAAAGGGTAAATATTTTTTAAGACCAACCGTTGTCCTTATTAATTGGGAGTTTAAGGACACGTGGGTTGCTTGCATGAAAAGCCATTTTTGGATTGTCTGTACTGCCATCGCGATTTAGGAAACGACTACGCCATAAAACAATAACATCATTGGTTAAAAGGGGATAAATAATCGTGCTGCACGCTTTTTAATACAAATTCTTGGGGTACACTGCGTAGCAACAACGTGAACTAAAAAAAAAAGAATCACCCGCTTGTAATCTGAGGTTTTAACGACAACGTCACGGAGCATACAAATGTGCAGAGGCACCCAACGTCAATTTTCGGAAAATATCTGGGATAAAAATATCTGGGATAAAAATACCTGGGATAAAAATATGCCTATATCTACCGTTTAAATACTAAAATAGGTTTAACAATGCTATGTTTAGTGGTTTTGAACTATATTCTCGTTGGATGCCCCTGAAATGCGAACCTTTCATACTCTATTTTTACTCTGAAATTAAACGCCTCGTACTCAATTGTTTTTTGGATACAATGATGTACAGTGGCTGTACTTCGCTCACAATGTACGGCCGTGAACGAGATGAATTATGGTAAAAGACATATTTTGAATTAACGTCTACGTCGCTGAGTGTTGATCGTAAAGTACGTGTTTTTGTTTTACGGAGGGCAGCAAAGAGATTCACGCAAATAAAACTAACGCACGCCGGTGCAAAGCAGGCAAAGCGTGCAATGAAAGCCATTGTTCAGTTTGCTTCAGGTGGTGTTTGATCTGAATTCTCAAGGCATCGCACGTCATGTCCGGTCTTCTGCCATTAAAAAGAAAAAAAGTTGACTTTAAGACTTATCTCTGCCAAAAAAGTTCCTGATCTGGCAGATGTTTTCAATTTCTTGTAGAAATGGCATCACCTTGCGAGCTTCTTCGGGTATTTTCTGCGTTACGAGTTTTTTCGATACTCGTATTAAAAAACTGAAACTAAAACCTGAAATTAAGTCTGTCTAAAGATAGATAGAGGACGATATCTGCTGTGAGGTTTAGGAAAAATAAGGAATTTAAAATTGCATTGGAAAGCAATTTTGCCTCGTTCGTCGGATTGAACAAAATTTTACGCCCCCGTCATTTAGACAAGAACACACTTAATGAAAAAGTTACTACGAACAAAAAAGAATAGTTCTCTTTCGTTACACTTTCAATAACGTTCATAGCGAAGAATTTATGCAGCTGGACATCCACTCTAATATAAGAAGGGTGAATTTGTTTCATTGACAATAAACGAAGTTTTCGTTCCAATAAAAATAACGCCCCACACTTTTCTCTTGGTTACCTTTATGCATTAGAAATCGAAATCCCTGACTCCAAAAGCGAACTGTTTAATCTTATATAAAATTTCAGCTGCGACATTTCATGAGTTCAATGGAGTCGATACTTTTATCTATCTAATAAAGGGAGGATGTTGGAAAGGAAATAAGATTTTAACCCAATCCAGAAAAATACCTTAAAACCATGTCCTCGACTCGTGGGTGGCAACCAATTTATCTAATGAATGAAGTAATCTACCTAATGTGTCTAGAGATCTTCGGCGTGTGGCTTCCGTTGAAAAAAAAAAGAAGATAAACACGAGTAATTGTTGGCAAGGCGTTTTGCCTAGCTCAGGCTTTCGATCAAGGGGATTAAACTGGATAATGATCATGATGATGGATTAAAGCCAATAAATAAGACATAATAGTGTTTGCGGACAAAGAGGCGAAGGAGTGCTTCAAAGTCAATTTGGCACTTCCTTTGGATATTGCTAAGATATGCGAAATACAATGGATGTGGAGTTGAAAAGCTGTTAAGATTGTGCCAGTTATAATTGGAGCCCTTGGAACGTTTCTTTGAAGATAAACTAAGGAAATCGCTTGCTGAAATGAATACATGTAGAATGTTTTCACGTGACGTCACGAAGGAATGATGGTGTTCCTAACTAATCTTCCGGGAACTGAGCTCTATTATCAAGCAAACGTTTTCTTTTATTTCGGTGGAAAAACAAGGTTACTTATCACGTGGGTGAAAACACTCTATATGCAGCTGAGGGACAAAGAACGATCGTAGAGGACACGTCTACCGCAATTGGCAAGACTTCCACGGATACGCGAAGAGTTTATGTCTCCTAATCTTGAACAGCGTGTCAGTTCTCAGCTGCAGTTCTGAAACGTCCCACACAAAAACTGTTCCACTGTCGACGGTTCGTTGTCCTCCTCCGAGAACAACACAAACTCTGACTGGTTGTAGACGTTATTTCGAAATAAGTAAAAAAGAATATCTGGTCAATTTAGCTAACAGAAGAAACTATAGATGGATTCAGTTTCCTTAATGACGATATAAAATCGAAGATTTAGAAGTAACTTTAAAATTTATGACTGTTGGTTGCATTAGTTCAGACATCGGCAATTCTTGTTAACCGGGTAAAATTAATACGAAAACAACTAATTTTTTTGCTTACACCTTACCTCTTGTAGATGACAGCTTCCTACAAGAGTCTCCCAAATACATTCAAATTTCCGAGGACGAAAACCTCTAAAATATTGATAGACCTTTGAAATCAGTCCATTTTATGCTCTTTGCGAAAAGTGACACAAATGTGGGTAGATTAATTTGTGACGTCAAGGTGACGCAAGACGTCACTAAACTTCCGAGTTCCGCTCTCAAAAAAAAAAGTCGAGATTCCTTTGAAAAGAAAATTAACGATTTTCTGGTGAACCCTAAAAGGCAGCAAATACATAATCAAAGGATAGAAACAATTTATTTTTCGACTTTTTCAGTTCACATTGTAGATTGCAATTTACAAATGCTTCCATTCACACTGGCTCAGCAATCAAATGTCTAGAGGCCTTTGCTCATAAAATCAAGCATTGAACTTTCGGATGTCATCGCCGAAACCTGGGTATCAAATACAAAATTATGCCCGGCCGGTTGGGAATGATTATGCTCGCAATTAATTAAACTGCATCACTCCCTCAAGATATACTAAAATTCGGTATTCGTACAGGGTCTTTTAGACTCTACATTGAAACAAAAAAGCGACATGTCACTAGTGATGAAAAAACCCGGCGTTAGCTTGGAAAAGGAAAACAAGACGCAAAGCGTTCCTTTATTTTGTATAACTTATGATGCTGCAGGAAAATACTCTGAGTGTGAAAACCACTTCAACTCAAAAAGTGCTTGGTAAATTCATTGATTTCTATTCTGCGTAGTAAACTCTGTCGAGTTCTAGTTGGAACCAACGTTCGCAATTTTTTAATATGGTAGGTTGGCCGCGTAGTACCAGATAATGAATGACACAGTCAGCTATCATGCTAGAAATTCCAGGAAATCCGTCTCTTTCCATGGGTGACCCGTTTCAACACTGGAGCTAACGCTCAGATGGCCGGATTTCCTAAGACAAGCAACCACTGCAAATTACCCTTTATGGCAAATTCTGTTGTTACCCAGGACCACATGGCCAACTTTGCATATTCAATCACCGCGAACCATTGATTTGCAGTTGATTTTGTGTATTTTTACCAATTAGTTTCCCCTCCTCGCTTTGCAACTTAACGTTAACCCAGAAATTACTTTTGAACAACACAACTCAAAGCTTCGTGACAAGAAAATGTCTGCATGTCGAGCACACATAATTTAAGTTACAAACAACAAAGATAAGCTTTGAAATACTGTTAGGCTGGGCAGTTTTCAAAGACCCCAATTGCAATCCATTTTAATCTTTTTCAGTTTCAGTTTTGCCAGTCCCTGCCTTCTTTTGTATTTACTGTTTTCTTAAAACCTTCCTTTGGTTGCCAGTTCCCAGTCGCTGAATTTGGCTAAATTTCTTGACACAGCCTCTAAAAAACAAACGGACTTCTATCGTCTGGTAAATGTAATCTCAACAGAATTAAGGTCTTGGCCCACCTTGGTCAACTTCTCCTGAGTTCTTTGTGTGGGCCCATTTCCATAATAGGGAAGATATCGTTGACTGTGCCAACCAGAGCCTAGCCTGCGCTCGCAGACGTATTTCCGGTTGTCGCTTCAATCCGCCCGAAAAGCGGAAATACGTCTGCGAGCGCAGGCTAACCAGAGCCCCCCTGGCTATCGAAACAAAAGGTCTTTTGTTCCTGTGGTTGGCAAATTTGAATAACAAAAGCAATGTTTGTAAACAGATACCTTCCCTATAGAGATGACGTGCCGATGGATTCCTGCGATCACTAGCACTATAAATTGCCGTTTGACCGTGAAAAAAAAAAGAACAAAAATAGCAAGGCGACACACCATAACACCAACCAATCTCGACCCCAGAGGTCTTCTCTTGACTGAGGGAGAGAAGAGCTCTAGCAAACCCTGAAACAAACTGTCTTCTCATTGGTTTTCGTGGAGAACAATCAAAAGCGTGGAGTGACCAGGCGCCGTAATGTTCAAATAGCCAATTTTTGGCTACAAGAACCCTACCGCGCATGTTCTCCTAGATAGAGTTTCCCAGAGCCTTGTGTCGATCCAAGGCTTTGGTGACGAGAATTAACACCAACCTGGTGTGGCCAATACATCACGCATGCGCACAACCATTCCACCCGGTCGATTGGAACCATGGACAGCTGTTTCGGCTTTATTAGGTATCATCAGCATGGCATAGCGAACTGTGCATTAAAAGGCCGATTCCGGGCGTTTTTTGGCAATAGGCAATATCGTTACCCTGCATAACATTTCTCTCACTTCCTTTTACAAGTTTTGTCTTGTTCACCCGATAGCCTCGACTGCTGGGTTGTGGCGAAGTCAAGAGCCATTCTGGCCTATTCTAATATGATTCAACCACAGTCGGCGAGTGGCTCCGTGTATCTTCTAAACGAAAAAAAAAGGATCCACCAAGCACGAATCCTTTATGCTTAAATCCCAACCAGCTCTGTACGAAAATAAAAAAACGTCTAATATGCTGCAATCGGAAAACCGAAAGAAGATATCAATGACGTTTTACTGCCGCTCATAAACAACAAAACAGTACAGAACAGCTATCGTCCCGCCTAGGCGCGCCTGCTACCTTCGAGTAGACTTATATACTTAGTAAGACAAGAGGAGAGTCGCAGAAAACAGTGAGTCCTTCAAACAACTCACGCATCAAACACCTTAAAACATGCCGCGATAGAACCGCTTTAATTTTTTGCAGGAGCAACCACAAGAGAAGCTACAGAACGAGGAATTAAACGATATGTGCATGGCTTTCACCAAGGCGGGTTAATCATTAACCTGAGTATTTTTGCATGCAAGCCATGGACACTCCAGGCTGGAAGGAGAAGCGATTCGCAAAGCCCTTCAAACAACTCCGGTATCAAACACCCTAACATGCCATGATCGAGCCACCTCCAATTTTCGAAGGAGCAACCACGAGAGGACTGGGATTCAGAACGAGGAATTAAACTGTGTCCAACAAGAATGCCAGTCAAGACCGTGAATCTCTTAGGACGGCAACAACCAGGACAGTTGTCACACAGACAGAGACCGATGTAGGAAAGCTTCCTTGGAGAAAGGAAATCTCTTGGCTGTCCGCGAAAGTTATACAATATGAGATATTGCTTGAGTCTCAATGAGGGGAAAATTGGAGTCTGTGGAAATGCGGTATCCGTTAGTATTTAGCGCGGTATTTCGGAAATCGTAGTCCGAAAAGTTCGGAATTGCGGTATGATCAAACCCTACGGAAAGCGGTTCTCGTATGTTTTGGTTCACGGTATTCGGTGCAGAAAGTACGTCGCGGAATTATCAGACTTCCGGTTGCTTCAGGGGAAAAGAAATTGAAAACTCTACAACCTTCCTCTTTCGTGCGGGATCAATCGTCAACTGCATGTGCGCAATTTAGTTAAACAGGTCAGTGCAGATATAATTCTGTGGTGTTTCTGTCATTTATAGCGAAACTGAAATTAAGGAAGTAGAAATCAAGCCAATTGTATGAAAGCAAACTTATCTAGAGTCCAACAGTCTAAGATGATTTCACCCTCATTAATTTTTAAATAACACGTAATACATTCAAGGGCAGTCAGACGAGACGGGCCGAAAAAAATCTCGTGTAAAATTTTATTGGGATTGCCCGTGGATTCTTCAGTGTCCCGTCCCAGCTTTCTACCTCGTGTCTCCGAAGACTGATTTCAAACGGCTAAAACAAATGATTGCCATCTTTCAAAGTTTGGGTCATTAGATATCGATCCTTGTAAAACGCGATCTTTCAACGTTATTTTGAAGAGATCATTACTCCATTTCACTATATACTGCCATACTATACATGCATTTTCGCTCAAAAACTTTTATCCCACGAATTTGCATCAAGCTGAAAAAGGTAAATCTATCCAGTGAAATGTTAATGATACCGGCTGCACAAGCTGTGGATAAAATCCCAAAGTGTGACCATTCAAAGGAAAGCTACTGAGCAGTACTTCCTACTGGTACTATTTATAATGCTGTTGAATGTGGTTTGAACATCTTGAGTCAGCGGATGACCATTGAAGGAAAAACAACAGAACAACAGTTCAGCGCTAACTAACAACCTGAAAAGGTTGCCAGGATGTGATAAACTTATTCTTGTTTAACAACCTTTTTAGAACATATATATTTTAAAAATCAAATAATTAATGGATTTTGATTTCTTACATGGACACATATCCAGTCTGTTAACTTAAAAGGCCACATAAATTTATCATACGACTATAAATTTACTCACCTTATGATGTCGTCAGGGTCGTTTGGGCTACACATTTGCCTATTACGACTTCCGCGTTAATTCTTTAGAGAATTTATTCGGCCCTTATTAATGTCAATTTAAAAGACGACTCTGAATTCTCCACCAGCCGTAATACAACGTTAACAAAGCTGTGACAATATTAAGTGCTTCAAAATTGGGCTCATCCCACATTTGAAGCCGCGTGCACAGTTTTATGTCATCGACTCGTTGGAGCAGGCGTGTTTATTCAGGATTCGAAAAACCACAATTAACTTCAGTTAACCCTTAAGGCCTCTTGTTCGGTGAAAACGGCGAAACAGCGTTCGACAATAAAAACTCCAAAATAAAGACCTACCTTCGATGAATGATTTTATGGCCTTCCCAAGCGCTAAAAGATAATCAATCCGCGACCAGCTACAATTGTAGGTTGAGATCGTGGAGTGAGTTCAAAAGATACCGTCAATCCAACAACTGCCGATGCAAGTGTTTATAAATTAGACGCGCTCATGTGACACACGTCACGAGCCAAATCTAAAAAACACGTCACAACTAAGTTGGAGAAAAGTCAACAATATCCGCAAACAATGTTGTGTTTTTCCCAAAATTTAAACAGTGGCTCAAGGTTTTTTTTAACTTCATACCGAAAATGAATGTGGTTTTACACACATTAAGGGTACATCGGTTTGAGCCATTAGGCAAAAATATATTTGCAATACATCGTTGACTCGATAATTCGTTTCAGTTAACTTGTTCCTTTGTTCTTGTCAGATAGTGCTATATTTGGAAAAAAAAAATTTTGATGGAGGCGGAAGTTTATTTAAATTTGCCTGAGGATGACTATGCCACAGTAAAAAGTCTCAAGAACAGGAACTGAGGATTGGATGTTCATCAACGTTAAGTATCATGAGAAAAAGCAAAGCTCGAATTTGCTCCGCGATTCGTAGCCCAACATAATAGATTTTCTTTTTAAATTTAGGCTAATCTTTTTTAAATTCTCACACCTCGAAAAACATGGTCTACAATAGATGGGCATGCATGCATGCATGGAGTTCCAGCATGCAAAGTATCACTTGATGGTTTTCTTCTATATTTTTTCAGGAATTTTTCAGGACGGTATGAGCGGCAACTTCTCATATGGAATTGAGAAAAACTGTCTTTACCTATGACCAAAGAAGGAGGATAAAAACCGCGGACCGTACTTTATAATCAATCTTGTGTAGTGTATAAAATCAGAAGACCGAAAGACCACTGAAGAGGTGGGTTTCCAAGCACAAAAATGCTGTCTGCATTAAAAGGAATCGAAAGGAAAGGAAAGGAAAAGAACTTTAATTTAAGTGTCTAGAGAGAAAACCTCTGGGTGCAGAGTAAAGAAACAACAAACTCAACCCATATATGACGCCGAGTCTGGAAATCGAACCCGGGCCACATTGTTGGGAGGCGAGTGCTCCCACCAGTGCACCATCGATATCCCTGCTCCCCAGCCCCCAAGTTCGTTCACAACTCCAAAGTTGAGAGCCATGATGGTTTTTCCTTAAAGTTGGATGTGAGACCCAAACGCTTGAAATGACCACAAAGTCATCCTACAAGTGCTCAGTAAACGTTTGACAGGCATTGAAGTTTCAATTTTCAAAGAGGAACCACTCTGAAAGCGTTGTAGCTTGTCCTTAGTTTGTAACGTGGTCATGCAGTCCGGCTTACATTCGGTACGATTTATCGGACCCGAGAAATCGGCCCGAAGGCGTCGGAGACCAAACCTTACGTGTTTTTTACAGCCAAATTGTTGCCCTGTTATATAGATCGCCCTGGCAGTGCCGAAAGTTATGAGCCCTTGCTCTTGTGGCTCTTAAACAATTGATTAATGCCAAGTCAAAACACCGATTTTTCATTATTTTCAGGACTTTTCCTACATTTATCTCCAAAACACATCGGGAAAACAAGATATGGGCGACTGAACTTATTGGTGGAGCTTCCGCAAGTTCGAGCGAGTCTCTTGTATAGCTCAGTGTCTCAGTAGTAGAGGATTCGAAATAGTATTCGGAAGATAACAACTTCGATTCTTCTTAGGAATACTTGCCTTTGTTTCAGAATAAATTCGAGTCGTTGAATAAAGTTATCTCTCCTATCATGAAATCGATACTATTCTTTCAAAAAACAACAAGAGAAGTTACCGAGGAGCCCCAAGTTCCTTTCTTGAACGTGAAAAAGAACGAGTCCTTGTCAGTCTTAATTGACGGCCTAGGGAAATCTCCATGATACACTAGATACTAGAAACTGACAAAATTTACTGTGAAAGCCATATGTATTTGAACTGCGAAGAGGATCAAGTTAAGATGCTGATCATTGCAGTTATTAATTCACGTTACTTGAGCAGCAGTCAGTAACGAAAAGAAGGCCTGATTTTTTTTAAATTTTCTTTCGTTACTGCTCAAGTAACGTTAATCAATAACTGCTTACAGTACATACCGTGAGTGAATTAAGTTCCGTTTCTTTTAATGAATCGATTAACGACAGTTTCAAGGCAATCTTGTCAGGAGTTGTGACTGATCACTAGTCTCGAATCGTCTCGAAATGTTCGAGTTTCACTGTCACAATATACAAACTTGTCATCGTCAGTCTTTCCGAGAAATTCACGAATCATGACGGAAAGTTTCAAAGAGTACTCCAGGCATAAAAGACTTCGATCGATGGTTTTTCCGACCGTGAATTATGAATTATCTCGGAATGGTTCGTGCCGGCGTGCCGGGACCAGTGTCCATAAGCATTTTCTCGTATTTGCTTACACGGCATCTGCTCTGTAATTTTAGTATCTACATAACCTCCAGTATACTTTATTGCAAGTCCTTGGAGACAAATTACAAGCTCGGCCGGCGAGGTCGTTGGTGAATAACACGTAAATGCTGACTGCTACCTAAAACTCGGTTAATTATAAAGACTATTAGAATGAATTCATCTTTGCCCGGCATAACTAAATGTTTAAAGATTTTCTTCGAAGTAAATAGGAGACAAACTTTGGCTTCCTCGGCGTCACAGTACTACGTTTAGTTGTCCGTTGTCCGTTGTCCAGGGGAAAAGAGCCAGGCAAGTCGAGGTGAATTTGACCCAATGACTAAAATTTTGGCAGTTAACACCTAAGATTCTCCTAACATTTAACATCAACACATTAGGGAGCCCGGTAAGAAATATTCGGCCCACTCTTCAAGTGGGTAGAAGTATCGGAGTTTGACAGAGTCGCATTCGATTGTTTGGCAATATGGAAAACTGAGCCGATAAATTTTATTGGGACTTTCACAAAGGAAGAACTTTTCTGAAGGGGTATGAAATGTGAAAAATAAGAAACAAACGGACGACGAAGAGAAAATATTTTGGGAAAAGCTTGAACTTGTTTCAGTGATGTTTCAATGATGATTGACGTGGATTTCTGTCCACTTTCGTTTGAGTTCGTTGAGATTATCTGCGTCGAAAATTGCTCCGGATGCATTCAATGTGCTCATTATTCTATATTATGCCGGCGCCGTTTAAACCCCGTTGTATTTAAAAGTAGAATAGTTTTAAATTCAAGCAAATTATACTCATGAGGACAGGCTTTGACTTCCGCTATCCAGTAACGATTGCCCGTACGTAAATAAGTTAAGACTTTCATTTCTCAGTTCAATTCAAGCTTTCCTTGTTGTTGTATCCATAATTTGATCGTTTCATCAGGAACAAGCATATACTTTGTAGGATTTATTTAATGCTATACATTATTTCTATCTATCATTCAACGCCTTAAGTAACAAGGAAAGCATGTTATACTTAACCTGTATGAATTTTGATTTGTTCTGTTGACTTTCCATCTCTCTACGAAGCCTTCTTGTGTCAAACGTATGACTAGAGGCCGCCATCTTGGAATTATTTACCTTCTACTGAACCGGTGGGAAGTGACGTATGACTGCAGACAAACACGGGAGTAATAAGGGACTTATATCAAGCCAAAAAATTTGAAAGGTAATTTTGTTCGCTTCGATTGCTCAACCACAAAAAAAACCAACTTATTTTAAGTTCTTCCGCTAGAGAGTAGTCACTAAAATTAAAACGTCACCATCGGGTGTTTGAATAATATAAATACTAGTGGCCTTTCATTTCGCCCGTTCATGAATTAATCATCACAAAACCACAAAATATTTCCCTTTTCCTCGCAGATTAAACGGTCAAGAACTAACATATATTCGCCCATTTATAGCTTCTAGAATATTACATAAATGTTCTTTTCTTTTTATGGTATTGTAAAAGCGCTTATGTATGGGTCCACCAAAAAAGCTTTTTCTTAATTGTGTGAGTGCTTATCCAGCTAGTTTAAGGGTTTCAGAAAACCTTGAGTTTCGGAGGTTTTCCTAAAAACTGAAGAGAAGAGTAAGATCAGAAATATCTTCGCCATAATTGAAAATCTTTACCCATGCATAAAGACCCGTCGCCTTCACGAAAGGCAAACGGCCCGGACTAAATGCATTTCGTCAAAGATAGAGGCACAGGGCGTAAATTTCGGAAATTTCGGTGGAAATTTCCATCGGGTGAAAAACGTGTTCCATTTAACTCAGGTCCGTTCGCCGCCCAGTGATTGCGATTTTACGCGCCAAAATTTAAAAATGTGGCCGTGAATAGCCTGGAAGTGGTGAGACCTTTCAAACGTTGTAAATGGAACACACCTTTTCAGAAGTTCCGTTTATTCCGGAAATTTTCCAGTGGAACGAACCAAAAACGTGTGTTCCATTTACATCCCAACCGGAATTTCCGGAATTTCTTGGTAAATGGAAAACGCCCACAGTGTCCTTTGAAATTTACATTTTGTTTTATTCTTTGTTTTTCTTAGGACCTTATTGGTTTCCATACTTAGTTTTTCCACATACACAAGCAACTTTCATTGCTCAAGTATTGCTTTAGAGAGCGGCTTAAAATTGCCACATAAGAATTGCTCGTGTAAACGGGGCTCAAAGGCGCTGTTACACTGTGAAATGTTTCGTGCAACTTGTTCTGCCACAATTTCGCCAAAACATTGCGAGACGAGTCGCACGAAACATTTCACAGTTTAACAGAGTGTCAAGTATTTATGAGTCAATGAGTCAATGAGTCAACGAGTTAGTGCAGTTAATTAAACCATAAAATGAAAGCTAAAATTTTCGAGAATGCTTAGGCCTAATCACTGAAACGAGGGCTTAGGCTTAATCAACAAATTATTGCTATATTGACTGTGAGTCCATTGACTCATGACTCATGACTCATTGACTCATTTGACTCATAAAACATGCGTTCTCAGTTTAACAGCGCCTGAAGTCTCATTCACGGGAGTCGGTGGGTGAATATATTTAACAATTATTCGCCTAAGGCGAAGTGATTATCGGTGAATATTCACCGAGACGAAGTCGAGGTGAACATTCACCGATAATCACTGAGCCTGAGGCGAATAATTGTTTTAGTATAAATACACGGGTTTTTATTTCAAAAAAAGGGGGAAAAAAAACACATTTCAACGCGAAATCATCTTCACTTACATTGGCAAAACGACTACTGGCGGCCATTTTGTCCGTCTAGGTGATTATCGGCTGATAATCCGAGATAGCGAGCCAATGAGAGCGCGCGATTTTGTATAATCACCTGTGTATTTATACTAAAGGTTGTTAACCCATTGACTTCTAAACCGCCCACAAATGACGAAACAAATCGTCTGGCGTTAGGCAGAGTAAAATCGTAGCTTAAGCTAAGAAAACCAAACCGGAGGTCAGTTACAGCAATTAAGGTACTGACCCACCCTCCGAGCAGAGCCTCCTTAAAAAGAAGGAGAAAAGGAGCTCTGCCTGAATCGCGTCAACTCTTTGAAGCCGCCGCAGCCCGAACTTCTGGACTAGTCAATCTTGTTTTTTCTCGTCAAACCGGTTTTTCCAGTGCGAGCATCCGTTTAGTAATAAAATCGATGGTTATAATTGAGCCCGCTGTACCATGAATAATCAAGATGGCGCGGCGGCGATATCTGCTTGAAGCCAAGCACTTAGGTCTGGGGTCGAAACTGAACCCTGGCAACATGCAGCAAGATCTTACTCGATTCGTGCAGAGTCTTTCTCGATAACGCCAAAAGAAAGACTCTGCTATCAGGGTGGGGAGGACCACGTCGGAGAACGACATAACAACTCACAGTGATTTATTCGTGATGGCTATTACTTATTCCGTCAGAAAATTGATTCCTAGCAATATGAGAAATGAATTGGCCTGGATGCTATTGACATTTACAGTGAAAATTCAAGAAATTGTAGAGCTCAAAGACGTAAAATACCTGTAGACCTCTTCCTCTCAATAGACCTTATTCACGATGCCCGCCATGTTGGATTTCCTACTATCATGCAAATTAGCTACACACTTCTCAGAGGGCAAACAACACAAGTTCGAGAGGTTATCACGAACATCTTAGCCACACAGATGATTTGTTTCACGTTCAATGAATGTTTATCACCTAAGTAGTAAAATAGAATGATTACCCAAGTTACTTCGATGTTTTTTTTAGTGAAAAATGAGCAGATAATGAAAGTCAAAATGTCAAAGGGAATCAAAGATTTAAAATTACTATAAAAGGTACTTAATTCTAAAATGTATTTTTAGCAATGCTATTTCAATATTTTGACCAGCCGATTTTCCGCAATTTGCCTTTTTTTCCAATGTTTGCCCCAGCATAACACATGGCTAATTTGCATGACAATTTGAAAACCAACATGGCGGCTATCGTGAATAAGGCCTATTGCGTCAAATTTGCATAGGACAGCGGCAAGAGATCATGACGTAAGTTACCTCACAATTAGCCTGCGAACGCAGACGTATTGCCGGCGGAAATACGTCTGCGTAAAATACGTCTGCGTAACGTAAGTTACCTCACAATTAGCCTGCGAATGCAGACGTATTTCCGGCGGAAATACGTCTGCGTTCGCAGAACTGCATCGTTCGGTGAACTGCATCTATCTTAAATGCGGACAACACGTGGTTGACGCGCAAGGGAAGTAAAAGAGTGATTTCGATTCCCGTTCGAGACCTGACCTTTACTGTCTACATTAGAATGATCAATGTCGCTTAGAGTTGAGAAAGTTAAAGGGAATCTTAGTCACCTTTCATGCTTATATTTCTGAACAAAACCGTTAATAAAGATAGGTATCTTCTTTCCGATGGTAACTCGTGGAAGCACGGAAAAAACCCTAGTGGTCCGAGTCGAACCTACGTCTGAGGTTATTGAAGACTCGTAGGAGCTCGACCATTAGTGAATTCTCGCAGTTTTAGTTAAAGAGATGGTGAATTATAGACCCTGGTAAATAAGTGAAGAAAAGTTCCTTTTTTTCCGATGGCGACCAGGGATCACATCTAATTGGCTGCATCCCTGAACATACGGTAACCACGACAATCGTCCAACAATACAGCTGGGAGTGAATTGGTGGGTTTCACCCGACGTCATCGCCATCATGTTGGTGCACAGAACAATACAGAAAAAGTCTTTAAGAATTCGACTTTATTATAATGCAGAACATGAGCCATAATTTGATATTGTTTTGTGCACCAACATGGCCGTCTTATCACGTGATTGAAAGAAAACCAGGGCAAATGTCATTTTCCAATAAAAGATCAAATGGACAAAAACTGTGGGAAGTAAGTTAAAACAGCTAGAGAAGAGGGAAGGGACAACCCCAAACAATCTGCATGCAACAGCAAAATGATGAACTGTGAAGCTCCAAAATATTTTTTTTTACAGTTCCTTTCATTAAGAGAAAATTCACATCAGTACACTTTCGTGCAACGCACTAGAAAAAGTTGAAGATTTTTATTACTTAATTTACGTGTTTGCAATTCCTAAAAGCATCTATACAATTAATTGATTATCTAACTATACACTTTACATTGGTACCAAGAATATACAATTTATTTAGTTTATTTTGGAATAAAGGAACGAAAACTATTTTTCCCCGTGTTACTCTGGATGCAGTTAGAGCCCTGTGACAAATGTCGTTCTTAATAGACCATTTCCGAGTTGCTGCATGCCTCAGTATATCAAAGCGAGTCTGGTGCACAACCATTCAAATGGAAATGAGTTGCGTATTCTTATGCAAATCAAACTCATTTCCCTTACAATAGTTGAGCACCAAGATTCACTTCGAAACCGAGACAAACAGCAATTCGGAAATGGCCCACTGGTTAATACAAGCAGATGTTATTCTTTAAGGACAAACCGTTAACAAAGAAGAACCACCATAAATTTAAAACGAATTATCAAGGGCACCAAACGACTGGATGCCTTACCGACGGTGCTACTATTGTTATTGCACATACGTTCTGCGCACCTCGAGACACTCGGATTTCCTATCGGCGGTGCTTATTAATGAAGGAATATTTTTGCGCGGTTCAAAACTATTCGGAGAAAGCACAACTTAGCAAGTGCTCTTGGTATCCAAAAAAAAAAAATTGGGGGTAACCATGCATTTTTCAGAGATAATTAAGCTTCAATTTGCAAAAGAACGCCATACATAGCTTTGTATTTTAAAGCTTTTTACAAATATTGTTGATTAATTATCGTCGAAAAAAGCGTGGTTACCCCCAATTTTCTTTTTGGATTTCAATATCACTTGTTAAGATCTGCTTTTCCCGCACATTCAGTAAACCGCGCAAAAATACCTTTGAATTAGTAGGCACCGTCCTTAAAATTTGCCCGAATTACTTAAAATGGTTTCAACAATGCTTTAACAGCTCCTTTAGTGAGTTTGTAGCTGCCCTATAAATTTATTTATCTGTTCCGATGTTCTAGGGGAACTTCTGGTCTATAGAAATTTTTAGGTCAAGGGCACCCAAAGGGAAAATCAAACCAAAAGCCTTTGAGAGACATTTCTAGGCTCCTTGTAATGTATAAAGACTATCTAAAGAGAAGTTTTTATCACCTATAATAATTTGATTTGTTTGGATATCTTAGCTGAAAATTGAATTGTCCGAAAATTTTAGGGAATGATATCTTTAAGTCAGAAATTGCGAGCTGAATGTTACCTTCTAAGAACCATTTCTCATCCGAAAGTTCTAGGTGACTTTTTCAAATGCCAAAAATTGCGAAACTGTCCCTTCCGAAAACGTAAGGGACTATTTTTCCCTAGTTGCGAATCTTTTAGGTGATGCTTTAGTAAAGAAATCTGTAGCTGTTTGGCAACGTAGAACAGTTTGACTTTCCGAAACACATATTTCACCGAAGATTATCGTTGGGTGCCCCTATTAGGTGGCCTTTTTGCGTCATTCGAAAGTTATAGCAATCGTGACGGGTCTGATAATAAACTTTACGTTACGTGGTCGTCTTTGTTTCATGAAAATCTTAGGGGACGGGACGTTGGCTTAAAATGTGATTCTCAAAAAAACTTTGGCGACAATGATAGAAGTAATAAATCAAATTTTATGCTACTTCAAATAAAACAGTTGAACATATCTCAGTTCAGAAAAATTCTAGCGTTCTTCAACCTGGTTTCGAAATTTCTACGTACTCTTCAGACTCTTCATCACCCTTCCGATAAATGTCTAAAATCATAGATTCGAAAATTGTAGCCCACCTTCCACCGAACAGATATTTACCGAGATCACTCGTTGGGTGCCCCTGAATCATCGAGAAAGAGCTCAAGAAATTTTCTTTCACACGGCTTTGCAAGAATTTCTCGCGTCTGCTTTTAATTTCGCGCTCGACTAAGTGGATTAACTAACGGTCGACAAACGCGCCAAATAACACTCCACGAACTAAACTTTGAGCAACTCGCAAAGGAACACGGACAAAATATTTACGTTTCCGTGTTACAAAAAAAATACTTACGCATTACTAAATTACTACGTTACAAAGTTATTGAGAAAAATGCTTTTGACTATTTCAAACATGGTGTGCACTCACACTACAAAATAAGTAACATTCTCAAACGAACGGTAAAATTGTAAAACCCAGCAGGCGATCAAGTCATCCATTGGCTTCTCGAGCGAGATTTTCCACGGAAAGAGAAACGATCAACGAGAGGAAAACAAATCTCGTGCGAAACCCAAATGGAGCACTTTTTCACATTGGCTAGGCCATGATTGTAAACAGCCCCTAATCAATCTCATAAGCAGGGTTTCGGTTTTCATAGGTCACTAATCAGGAAGCGAGCGTCCCAAAAAAGTCCTCAACCGGAAGCACAAATTGGTTTGACTTCCGGTTCTGGCGTACATGCTGAAGACAGGTAATTTGCAAATCGAAAATCTAATCGGTCACTTAATAAAACACCTGGCTTCTTAAATCCTGCAGACAGGTACATTACCGTAGGAGAAAATTTTAACATATCTTGATATTATCAAACCGCCTGGCCTGGCCTGGCTACCGGTTTAAAATTTCTCCATTCTGATTGCCTACGAGAAATGTAGTTCAAGTAACACAGTACAGAAGAGATAATTCAGTGCAAAAAGAAGTAATAAACGAAGCACTCTGATTGGTCAATGAGTAAAGAAACTCAGAGACAGCCAATCAAATGCGAGCCCTGGATAGCTCAATTTTTGCATAACTACGCGAGAGTTTCTTCTGCATTAACAACTCGAATTTTTTCATGTAAGTAATCTCATGATTTTTCTCGCGCTATTTGGAATACAAATAAGCACTCGTAAATTTTTTCAGCCTACAAATTGTTCGAGCCCGGCCTTGAAAAAATCTATTCGCGGTTCTTTATTCCAAATTGCACTCGAAATCATGCGATTACCTGTAAAAACAAAGGACTGTGCGCGATATCTTTACTTAAAACTGAAATATAACGAAAAACCAAGAAATGAACAATTATTCAACGATATGGTAAATTTGCAGAGCCGCGAAAGGGTAAGCTTTATAATATCCTTCGCTTTCACTGACACCAAGGAGAATAATTGGGTATTAGCATAATTACATAGGCGCTCAATGAAAATTCTCTGCGCTGATTGGTTGCACATGGGGAAATTATTACGCTATGATCACAAAATGGCCGCAAGCCGTTTTTTCAAGGTGACAGACGAAGAAATTAATTGTTTTAAAGAAAATGCATACTTTTCAAATAATCACCAATGTAATTATTCTGAAACAATTATTCACCTTAGGCTCCGTGAATATCGGTGAATAAAAACCGAGACGAAATAATCACCTCGCCTTCGTCGAATAATTGTTACATATATACCAAACAATATTAATAACGAACGGACCAAAAATATCCTATGAATGTATTTCGATTGCGGGAAGCCCTTTGTTTCTATTCGGTTGCTCACGGGTAAACAATGTCTGCCAACTAGAAGGCGTAACACAGACATTGGTCACTTGTGTTGTAGAGCAACTGTCGTATGACCTTGAAAGAGTTTTACGGACCAATGTTTGGAAAGATTGAAACCAAGCTTCTCCTTATTCCCGCCAAGGAAACTCCTAATATGGGCAGCAAACAGTTCGATTTCCCAATCACATTACTGCATTTCAAATGATGTCAAAGCGAGACTTTCCAGAACGTTCCATGAAAAGATGACGTTGTTTGCATCCGCGTTCACTCAGCCAATGAAAATTTGCGCTTGTTTGTTTTTGTTCGATAAGTCAATTAAATGTTTTGCATTTTTGTTTACGTTCTGTTTTTACGTTTACTGTTCAAGATCATATGAATACTAAAGGGGGACAACAACAACTTTCTAAGGAAATCATAAGAACTTAGGAGGGTCAATCCCTTTGGTAATGAAACCTTATTCAATGGAACAGCAAATGAAAACCATCTGTAGCTCAGGCGGAAAAAAAATTAAACATTTCAAAACTATTGGGCTTAGATTGGTATAAAGTGCAATTATTTTTCATCCCTAAGAACAGCAATCTAAATTTATTAACAAATTAAAGTAGCGATATTTAGAAATTTTAAGCTGCTCTATACAGTGTTGATTTGATCGTGCAGTTTTCTGTACGTTGCATTTGGCATCCTAAACTACAAACAAATGTTAACAATAGCAATTTTTACACCAACAAAGTGTAATACAAGGCATAAAATCTGTGACCGAAAACATTCCTTTTCCCCCACACCGTGTTATCATTAGCTTCGTCCTTAGTAATTTAATATTTTTCTAATAGTTTTCTGTATATTCATATCAGTTAACGATATTTTCACATTTGTCTTTACACCACATCGGAAAAAAACTAAAAACACGAAGGAAGAAAAAAAGGCCCGTTTGATGTGGTTTTCAAAGGTTATGATAATTTCCAAATGTCAGTGACATCAAAAAGCGAATCGGCTTCACAAAATTTACTCAATGAATATTGCTTTTTCGACGAAAGCGGGTAAGCAATTAGCAGTCATATTGGCTTCCATCTCGAGTCTCAACTGATGACTTTAGGAAGACGTTTATTAGCCAATGTCAAAAATACCATAACACTCTTTGTTTGTCTCTCCAAAATTTTGCATTAGCATTGTTTGCAGTTTCTGTTGGGACCATTAGAATTATGGTATTTTTGTGATTGGCTAATTGGGCAAAATTTCTCACGAATCAAAACAAACTCTCACTAATCATCAGAAGTCTTCAGGGTCTCTCTTCCGGAAAAAATGCTGGACAAAGAAGGCCCGGCGTTTGATTGGTTGCAGGTTTTCCCGCGCTGGAATCTTTCACTGCTGACCAGTCAATAGCGCTGGTTACTTTCGACCTCGTTTTGTTCGTAGAGGCGAACCCAAATCTGGTGAACTCGGTTTTAAGCTGACACGATTCATAACTAATAACGAAATCCATACTTGTCAATAAAAAATAACCTCAAAAACATTTCTGACTGATAATTCGGCCTCCACAATCAGCATATTCATCAATCGTAGCATACATACTATCCAAAGTCGACAAAGAGCCCAAAATAGAGCCTCCAATCCACGCGGAGTACGCTCTGTTGTCAGGCGCACGCACCGAGCGAATGTTTGGGTTGATTTTGCTCAGTTCATGCTCTAGTCTCGGAACCAGGCCTCTCGTTAAGGTTGTGCCGCCAGAGAGAACGACGTTGCGGCAGACGTCATACTGAAGTTCTGGTGAACACCTAAGGATAATAATAATAATAATAATAACAGTAATAATAATAAAAAAAAATAATAATAATAATAATAACAACAATAATAGTAATAATAATAATAATAATAATAGTAGTAATAATAATAATAATAATAATAATAATAATAATAATAATAATAATAATAATAATAATAATAATAACAACAACTTTATTTAACCACGGAATCCTTATCACTAAAAAAAGTGGTGTTCTCAAGAGCCGTGGACATTAACACTAGTAAATATATTACCTGATACTTAAAAGCTAAAACTTAAAAATTAAGGGCATTATTAAAAAATCTTATATCAAATACTTCAAAAATTTTGTAATTTGTAATAAACAACAGCGGAATAAAACACTATTTAACGTAGTGGCCTACTTAGCCTCCGCTGACAGACTGTTCCATGGTACTGCGTCCCTTTAACGAAAACTCTTTTTGAGGGCCTCAGTGTTCGGCGTGAAATAAATAAGTTAAATTGGGCGCCGCGCAGATTACGTCTGTGAATAGTATTTACGCTGGCGAATTTATCAGACCAGGGGCCCGTTTCTCGAAAGTCCCGAAACTTTACGGGCCATTCTCGGGTGTCACAATTCCTTTTGTATCTCAAGACCGGAGAGGATTTAAGTGGTCAAACTTCACAGTCATGTCACCACGACACCCTTTCGTTCCGATTTGTTCATTGAACATTTCTAACAAATTTCACGGAAATCCGTCAGTTCTGCATACCCTATTAATTCACTTGATGAGGATGC
The DNA here is from genome assembly GCA_949126865.1 of Montipora capitata. Lineage (NCBI taxonomy): Eukaryota > Metazoa > Cnidaria > Anthozoa > Scleractinia > Acroporidae > Montipora > Montipora capitata. Next base: position 1,062,539 of record OX421458.1, on the reverse strand, counting down.
ATCTCATCAAAATCCTAGTGCGAGTTCACGCCTTCTCTGAGAATTATGTAAACAACGGGCTCACATTGTGAGCCGCCAGCCAATGATATGATAAGACCACGGAA
>OX421458.1:1042435-1057435 GCA_949126865.1 Montipora capitata | reverse complement strand
CACCCCCACCCCCACCTTAAAAAGTCCCAACGTGAAGTGGCCAATCATTATCAAGTACGTATGTATTGTATTGTAATAATAATAAGTATAATTTATTGTTGTATCCAAATTGGATCCTACCTCTGCCAATTTCTCTCTGTGTTTCTTGGGTGAGTTAGCAATTTCGGTGATGATTATGGGGTTATCTCCTTCCTCAATTCCCAGCTCACTGTACAGCAAATGCTCCCAGATGTCCTCCACATCTGACCACTTCTCAAGAAATCCTGAACTCATGGGGTACTCTGAAGACAATAACAAAGCAAACATTTTTTTGTCAGAAGTGAATGACCTAGATGATGATCTCAAGGATGGATGAACATAGTCTTTAAAGGGGTTATGTTACGACATCGTTAGTTAATCATGAGTTTAAAAACTCGGAAATGGTTAGTTATGTGGAATTCCTTTACTGATAAAATTATCGTTACCTCACGAACAAGATGGTTCTGAGCAAAAACAACATTTATCCAGGAGATTTGCCCTAAAATTGAAAAACGTTGGGCCAACATTTTTGAAGATAACCCAAATGCAATTCGTTTCAGTCTTGTCTTTTTGTGTCCATCCATGCTTCTCCTTCCTTCTGCTGTATTTCCTTAATGTTGTTCAACAGTTTCAAGAGGTTATTGCAATGTTTCATTCTACGCAAAATTACATCATTTTGCTTGACATAGGCCCTTTAACCTTTATTTTACATTTATAAAATGCCTGTCGACCATTCAACTACATGATTCGTAGATAGAGAGATAGATAGATAGATAGATAGATAGATAGATAGATAGATAGATAGATAGATAGATACAGAGGGAACTGACGTACATTCTAATCAATAATGTTCCCTTTAGTCACAGGTAATATTCAACAAAGAACTCAGTTAGGACACAGCTCTTTACAACCCCTAATTTCATTGGATCCCTTGAGTTATGTCTTACATCATGGTCCATGGTTTCTTTTGTATGGTTCTTTGCGTCCATTGTTTTATTTATCCAATTCTGAGCGTTATTCCAAGAGCTGTGTGGCAGCCATAAAAACTCTCAAACAAAGTATCTCTGCATTTTCCCTCCTTGGAGACAGTATGGGTTATCAAAATAATTTCCTGAGCCGTTAGGTTGTTTGTGAAATTATTTGATTTTGGACAAAATGCAGGTGAAATTATTCCCTAATTTCCTGAGTATACCATTTGGTGACAAATTATCGTCATAAGACACAGTTTCTTCAAACCTGGACGCCATTTTGGCGCTGTAGGAAAAGTAACATTGTAACTTTATTTGTGAAATTATAAATTAATGCTGAAACTTTGCGCCAAAATTACAGAGTAATAATTTTGCACCCAAGTTAGTAATAATGTTGTTTAAGCATACAGTTAACTTGATGTGTTAATGGCAAATTTTATATTTACCAACATTACGTCTACCAAAAGCTTGAAGGTTTAAAGAAAAGTTGGAACCGTTGAAAAGATAGCATGGCTGAGGTTTTGAGCAAAATAATACCCCTTTGGCAGAGCGAATAGTTAATAATTAAATTAACATAGGGAATGCACTAATCTTCTTGAGAAATTCTGCGCGGTTGGCTTGTATTTAGCCGTTCCCTGTTTCTCTCAGTTTTTCTAATCTGGTATTTATTTATTTTGAATTCCCTCACTTACAATACAAAAGCTTACACTACTTACAGTACAGGGCCCGGTTGTTCGAAAGCGGGTTAAATCCTAACCCCGGGTTAAATTGCCTTAAGCGGAGGTTAAATTTTAATCGCAGGTTAGTTGCGTTGTTTAACGGAAGGTTAACACTAACCTCGGGTTAAATGGTGGGTTTATTATGGGACGCTAACCGAGGGTTAAAGGCGCTTAACCCGAGGTTAGCTAACCTGTCCTCTAACCGCGCTTCGAACAACGCAATTTTAACAGCGAGTTAACAAACTCAAGGTTAGGAAGTTTAACCTCCGGTTAGGCCTAACCAAAGGTTAGTTTAACCTGTCTTTCGAACAACCGGGCCCAGTACGATACATGTAACTCAAGGTACACCAAAAATGGCACATCAAGGAAACAATATATAGAGCCAAGAAATGCGGGGTTAATGAACTAATAATAATTATTTCGATTGAGACTGGCAAGAACAACTAAATTTTAAAATGTTTGTGAGGAAAATTTTTTAATTCTTATGAGCTTATGATAAATCCAAATTAGCTTAATTAAATAAAATAGAGAGAAACATCGAAACATGTTCCGAAAATTCAAAAGTGTGTTTGTATTTTTTAAAATATTAGAGAAAGAGGACTTTTTTTAGATAATTTACTTCTTGTACTTAATTAACATGATGAATGTAGAGATACTAATTATTACCCTTACATTACTTACCCAGCTGCAGAACACCAGCTTTCCCTGTTGCTGCACTGCCATAGAGTCTATCCTTTTTGTTGTCCATTCCAGCCATCTGAAGTGAGTACCTCTTAGGGACCCCATACAGGGCAGGTTCCACCACCGAAGGCATCTTGCTGCCTGCTAGACCGAGTTTGATGACACCTGACCCATTATCGAGGACCACAGCTGTGTTGTATTTGGACCCAACTTCAAGAAAAAGCAGTTACCATTAACACAAACATTACCATTGAATTTTTCATTTTCCGTCTCATTTTTTCAGTTATTCACTGCAACAGAAACAAAGAGCAAGTTCCAGCTTCTAGAGTAATGATTTATTAGGTTATTATTATAAATAACATTAATTATGGTCCTGGGTTCTTGAAATAAAAATGACTATTGTTTAAGAAAAACCTAAAATGAAATTTGAACTAACTACCATAAGTTTTAAGAGATGCCTAAAACAAATAAAATTTAATACTTTATTGCACATGCCTTTTAAGGCTGATGCAACCTTACACCATATGGCACGTTACAGAGTCAAGCATCAAACCAAAGAAGACTTAAATTTTAGCTACATGTAGCTGGTGACCACAGTGGGAATAAAAAACAAGACCTTCAGTCCAGAACCACTCAAAGATGATGCTAACACAACCAAAGTGATCAAGGAATTGCTGATATTTAATTGCTTTCATTGGAAAGGCATCACTTTTCTGGTCACTATAAATGTAGTTTAAAAGAAAACTGGAAAACATTCTGTTGACCTAATCTAACCCATAAAAAGCCACAAGTTGTGCATCTAGTAGAGATGAACCAAAATTTCCACCACTTGACTGAGCCACCTTAAAAAGGAGGAAACATCAAAACTTTACATCAATTGTACTCACCATTGAGTTTCTTTTTTGAAGAGAGCATGCAGCCCTCTGGGTCTGCAAACGTTACATACGGCATTCATTTAGTGAACATGCAAATCACTAAAAATTAATAGTGTTGGCCATGACGATGATGATCAATGCGGATGATGGAGATCATGGTGTACTCAACATTGTTTGGAAACATGAATGAAATACTACGACAGTATTAGATTTGATTTGTCCCAATTAGAATTAATTGGGAACATAAATGCAAGTCAAGTGGCCTTTTATGGTAGCATCACATGTATTAATGAGAAAGTACGTTTTGATCAGGATAATGGAAGATGTTTCATGCTCAAGTTGATATGATGAGGTTACATAAAACAAGGATAAGCTTGCTGTGTAGCACTGCATAGCAACAGAATTAACTATCAAAGGGTGTACTAGTGCTTGTTACATTGCCATGATCTATAACACCCATGTTCTGCTACTAACTGAATGTAGCCCAGTGATCTAATCTAAGGGCTAGTGATCGAATGGACTTCCTTGAATTTCAAGCACTAGAAAGAATCCTTTAATAGCTATTTCTACAGACATTACAACATAGTCATATAGCATATCACGGTACAGGGAATAAACTTGCACCTACAAAGTTGTACTGTTTATGTAAAAACAAAGTACCAATACCATCATTTTACTATTCTGGCAAGCTTCATGATTTGAGGAGACTCAAAAGGGTTTCCAAGTGAGCGAATGCATAAGCCACACATACAATAGTGCCAGCTGATCAATCAAAATAAGTGACAGGAAATAAAAGTGTGACCAAAAATTGTGAAAACAGAAAATACAATATTATTATTTTAAGATTTTGAGATTAACCCATTCACCCCTAAACCGGCCTAAACCAGCCATACTTAGTATTTTACTCTCTCTAACGCCAGACGATTTTACTCGTCAGTGGGAAACCCCCTGGAGTCAATGGGTTAATATTCTGGTCTCGAAAGTTAGCTCAGTGACCTACCCTCATGTTTTTGTATTCAAGATTTTCTTTCTTTGCATTCTTTGAGAAAATTTTGAAAAAAGATACTTAACCCATTGACACCTCAAATGCCCTCAGTCACCCCCAGTTGATGAGTAAAATCGTCTGGCGTTAGAATAAAATCTGTTAAGTCTCACTCCCAGGGGTCAATGGGGTAATGGATTTTTTTCATCTTCCAACAGCATTTTTTGCCAGTAATACATGTAATTCAGGTTCTGCAGAATAGTTTCCTCTCATATCACGTTAGCAAAAATAATTTAATTAATAATAATGGGGTTTTCGAAATTTGAACAAATGACTACATCACTGAATTAGTTTTTCAGAGCCTTTCTAAAAACTGAGATTTTAAGGATCTTTGAATATTGCTATATTGTTACCATGGCAACAATTTGGCAACTGTTCTCAAAAAATTACCTGATAATTATACAGATATCAGAATGTTACACCACTGACAGGATCGACAGTGTTGTAATAATGTTTTCATTGGAAACCCACTGTTATCTGTGGAAAACCCTTTTGAGAACAGTGCCAATGAATATGTCAAGAAAAAAATAACAACAACAGCAACAAAAAGGGAGGCATCTGTGTTACATTACTTTTTTTACTCCACTAAAAGTCATTTGCATCCAGAAATGGAGGAGATAAATTACATGATTATCCCTAAACTCTATTCTATAAGTGAACAAAGGCAGTTTAATATCGTCATAACACTAAAAACATTATTGTTGCAGCTGCACTGAACTTGAAGGGTCACTTTATTATTACATGTATGAACTAATAATTATGCTATCAAAATTAAGGGTGCCCTTTCATTAAATTTATGCAATTCTGGACAAAGTAAGCAGTAAAATTGCACATTCCTTGAATAATTTTAAGTACAAAGCTATTGCTGCAAAATTAATGAAAATCACCATAAAGGTTATGGCTTGACCCTAAGCTTATGGGATTCTGATTATTATTAAAATTATTAACAAACTTTCCTTACCAGATTGTATCCTTGGTCCACGCAACAATTTGCCTTTTTTGGCCCTTCTTTTTTTCTTTTCTTTTGGCTTACTCACACACAATCCATCCACCACTGTCTGACCCTCTAGTCCAATTTCGTCATCATCATCATCATCACTATCACTATCATCTTTGTCGTCATCAATGCCACCTAAGTCATCGTCTGATTTATCTTCATAAACCATCATGTCGTCATTACCCTTCCTAGCATGTGACCCACCCACAGCACCAAACTTAGCTTCTGATGCATGGTCAATGACCTCATCCTCTGATGAATCAACAAACTCTTCACTTTCACCCCCATCGGAAACTGTTTCAAGATCCTGAGAGTCAGCTGTGCTCTTTGCTGATTTTCCACTTTCAATGCTTTCTTCAAATTCCTCTTCATTTTCTTCCAAATCCAATATCAAACTCTTCCTCCAATAATTATTGCTGTCATTGGCTCCAATAACATTAAGTTCCCCTAAATCTTTTTTCTGCTTAAAGGGAACTTCATCTACTCCCTGGCCGAGATCTATAATGACTGAAGTGGGTTCTGAAGCAATGTCAACATGACCATTCAAAAGTTTTTGCTCTGGACCTGCCACTGACGTGTTTTGTTGATCAAGAACTCTTCCAGTAGCTTCCTTAACTGCAGCAACCAAAGTCTCATCCACAAAAGACTCCACAGAAGATTTAAGTTCTCCTTCATTTTCCAGAGTGTTACCATCGACTTTACGTTTGCAATCTGCTGCCTCCTGCAATGCAGAAACAAGTAACTCCTGTACTATTTCATTGACTTGAGATTCCAGGACTTCTCTTGCACAGGAATCAACTGCAGAGTCCCTTGCTTGTGGCTCCTTGTTCACTCTCAAAGCTGCTTCATAAATTGCACTGTTCACTATATTTTCCACAACGCCACTAACGTGTGGCTGTATTGATTTTGAAAGACCCAGAACTCCATCAGCTGAGTTCTGAACCACAGACACACCTTCCACGTCACTTGTATCACGCCCAAGTGCTTCATCAATACCGTCTGACACAGCAACACTTACGACTCCTTCACTGAAAAGTTTCACTTTTCCCAAAGACACTTTCTGTTTCTCTCCTTGTTTTGCCTTTTCTGTCACTGCATAAATCTCAATGCCGTCGCTAATAACTTGTTCACTCAGGTCTTTTGCAAACAAATCAATATCTTGGATAGACGAAAGATTTTCTGCGGCCTGTTGAATCACTGAATCAATAACATTTCCTGCAAAACTGTGTAATTCCTGGATATTGCAAGACTTGACTTCCTTATTACGAGAAATAGACCTAGTTGCAAACTGACTAAGAACATCATCAATAATATCTGAGGAAATTCTTTCTGCAAGACAGTGTGCTCTGTATTCAAGGTCAATGTCTTGCAATGCTTTCGTCGTAACTTTCGAGACCAACTGATTAGAAAAATCCGCAAATAAAGTAGATTTCTGTAGGTCCGTTGAGGAATGTAATTCCTTGACACCAACAGACAATGGTGATTGTGCATGCTCTGTGTCAAAAGGTGATGAACAAACAGAACTGCTAAACGCCTGTGTTATATTCTCGCTTAAGTCAACGTGCTTTATGGCCTCAGGCGATGGTGATAATTCGTTTCGATCAATTTCCCTGGCGTTTTCGCTTCCCTGCGAAATCGATCGAATGCTATTCCTCTCACTAATGAAGTTTCCAGTCACGTTAAATTCCTGCAAATACAAAGCATCTCGGCTTTCCAACACATCTTCAGCATTTGAAGCTTTAATAGTCTGTTCCACTATTAAATTGTCGTCTTTTTTACTGCCGGCAGCTGCAAGTTTTACCTCATCGAATGACTTCTTGCTCTCGAATAAGCTTACTTTGAATGACGAAACTGTGACTGCGTCATTTTGTTTTTGTTCACGAGAGTCTGATTTGAGGTTTCGTAACTCTTTTTTTCCTAATGCTTTATCATGTTCTCCTTGACCTGATTCTTCTTCCTTCTCTCCATAATAAGCCTTTACAGTTTGCTCCGATGTCTCTAATTTTCTCACTGTTTTTTTCCTCGTTATATTATTCTCGTGGCGTCGTCCTTCATAACCAAGGAGAACTAACACGAAGTATATTGTACATAATGTGAGTCCATACAGCATCCAAGGCGAAATGTAAAACATGGTTACCTCCAAAGAAGTCTTACTGCATAAAAAGACCTCAGTAAGATTATAATTCCTCTCCGAAAAGTGTTATTGACAATAACACACCCCCATCAGAACCGCCATGTTGGATTCCCCACCGTCAAGCATCAAATAAACATCACGTTCATTTTTGCACGAGCGAAAGAGAAAATACTGTTCCCCTTATACTATTGAACTCTGGCGTATTCCTTAGCTATGGCTATCGATGTCACTGGGGAAAAGATACAGACGTCATTGATATCTATATGGATTGGGGGATAAACTTGGCAAAATATCATGTGAAGCTTGCTGCCTCCCTTGACATGGCAAAGACCCCCTAACCTGCAATTCCTTGAGCAAGGCAAACCACAAGTATGCACGAAATTGTTTGCTTCTGGAGAAATAGCAACGCTGAAAAATGTCCTTCCCTTTACGATGGCATTCTTCGATGCTGTCTTAAAAGTTGAGCTAATTGTCGGAAATGATGTCACGCCAGATTCGATAGAGTACGTGCAAAGTACGACCACGGTTTACCACGTCAGAGGATTCCCACATGATCGACAACTGAGACATTCCTAGCTAATGGAGTTTAAAAATTAACCAAATGAGAAAATAGTTTGCTATGAATTCTTTATTTTATTATACTTTCGCTGCAGACCACATTTCACAAATAACTAAAATGCTTTTAGACTCTATCAACAAGCGCGTCAAAAAGATAACAGCGATTTTTTTCAATATTTATCTCAGACTGAATCTTGCCTTGGCATGTTAATTGGACAGTAAATATATATATAAGTTTCGACTTATTTTGGGAATAAAAAATACAGAAAAACAAAACAGGTGATAGTTTTTATTCAGGTTGCTGAAAGCCCGGAGACTAGTTCCCATCTTCCATCTCGTCCGTGTTGCCCTCTCTGGTGCCTGGTATCATTTGTGTTTTTAGTTTCCTCTGAGTTTATAACTGGTGAAATGACGACTCTGAGGCCTTTCAGATGCACCGATATGTTTCATTTTAGCAACGTGTACGTAACGTTTCTTCCTTGCTGTTTATTTTATTCAAATAGGAGGTTTTCAACCACCATGCTTGTGGACGAAAACAAAAGATCTTTCATTACCTTCTTTTGTTCGTCCACCAGGAGTCGTACATTTCTCTATTGTTATTGGTGTCCCCAGAGGTTGGTTGAAAACGTCCTATATGGGTAAATGTAAATGTCTTTGATAGACAATGCAACAGATTATTTTGAAACTAACAATTTTAAGTAATATATACAATATGAGTGGCACATCTGTAGCACATTTACGAAGTCAAGGCAAAGCGAGAGTTTGAAAATGTGGTGCAGATCTGACGTGAATATTGTATACGACTCATCAAACGTCAGTATTTAAGTGTTAATGTACACTCGGTATTTTTGGTGTTCAAGACATTTTAACAGGGAAAATCAAAAGAAACGTTAATGTAAATGAAGAGAAATCTGTATCAGATATACACATATTGATGTGTGAAACATTTCTTTTGTTTTCCCATCATGAATTATTAATGAGTTGTATAAGTGAAGTTGCTTTTCTGTATATTAGGAACTTGGATCCATTGACTGAAACAGTATCCTTTTTGCAAATGGGGCTAGTTTCTAGAGAAACTATGGTGCTGTATTGCTTAATTAAGCCCTTGACCCCTGACACTTAATAGATTTTACTCTGACTAATGCCAGAACAGTTTTGGATTTTACTTTTTATTGAATGACAGTGAAAACACTCTATTGATAAAAGTAAATCCACACTTGTAGGGAAATAAGAAAGCTGACAGTTCCAGCATCGGCTTTTTGTAGCGTAGAATAGACCTCTTTACATTTGTGTGCTTAGTTACCTGGCCTTTGAATGAAAGTGAGGCTGGTGTTGTCCTTGTTATGATACAGACCTCCCTCCTTTTCTAATGTTAATGATGTTGTTGTCATGCTAGTTAGTAAGAATTTACATAAGAAAAGCAGTTTCTATCAAAAAGGTCAACTCCAGCCTCACTTTCATTCATAGGCCAGGTAACTAACCGCACAACTGTAAAATAGACTATTTCTCAGACAGGGCTAACACCCAAAATATCAGCTTTCTCATATCCCTTCCATGACCAATTTATTTGTATTTGATACAATGAAATATCCCGGGGGGATATTTGATTCAAATATCCCCCCCCCCCCTCCTGGGCAAATATCCTTCCAATAGCTGACTGTGGGTGGATGTGCCTCTCTCTATGTAGTTCTTGGCCTCATTGTTTGAAACAAAGTCAGCATTAATACATGTTTAATTTAAAAAAACCTTTGGGCTGTTTTTCAACAAAGTTGAAGAACTAACCATGCTTTGACATAACACTTACATCTAACAAAGCTCACAAGTTTCTGATCGTAAATGCGTGGAGAGCCATTGAATCTTGTCATTGACGATTAATAACGTCTCATCCTACGTCAGCATTCATTAACTCTGTGGGATATTTAGGAGTCCACATACTGTAGACTAGTAGAGTAGAAAGGAAAGGAATTAAGGAACTTTTATTTAAGTGTTTAATCTTACAGTGCTGGAGGACTGATTGGGGACACCAAAAATTGAAATTAACAAATTAAATCAAATTTTGGTTTTTGAGGGGAGAGGACAACCGGAGTACCCAGAGAAAAACCTCTCAGTGCAGATTAGAGACCAATTAACGCAACCCACATATGATGTAGAGTCTGGGAATTGAACCTGGGCCACATTGGTGGGAGGCGAGTGCTCTCACCACTGCACCAGAGTAGTAAAGTACAGATTGTTGAAGTTGTTGAAGGCTATCATATTGATGGTTGTTGTGTGAAGCTGCTCTAAAATCTAAGGGAAGTAAAATGTATTAGATATTGTATATTCTTTGCAAAAAGGATTTTCCGATTTGGAATTAAGGCCTTTTTTTGCCTGTCATACATGTAAGACAGAAATAATCATAATTATTGCGTGCAAAGTATAATAATTATCAAGAAATCTTTTTGTTGTTTATGTCTTAACATTGGTGTAGTATGGCTTGGCATTCTACCTTCAGTATCTTGCTCACTGGCCTGAATATTTCCAAGTGATTGAATCTCCTACAGGACAAATCATGGGCTATAGTATGTGCAACTGATCCCTTAATTAAACCCCAAATAAAAGTTGGAAGGAATGCTGCTTACTGAGTATAAATTGCAGACAGTTACATGTCTTGAAAACCTTGTACAGTGCACTTAAGAATAATTAATTGATACTAATTAAGTAACTACATCTTTTTCATAACAAATTGTGTCGTTATTTTAAGTCATGGGAAAGGCAGAAGGAAATGTACAGCAAGAAGAATGGCATGGTCATGTGACAGCAGTCACTGTGGCCCCGGAATACCGTCGGCTAGGACTTGCCGCTAAACTGATGTCTAACTTGGAGGAGATCTCAGAGAAGTAAAAACTAATACTATTTTTAAGTCATTGGTCACTAAGCATTGTTTTTAACCCTTTGACTCCTGTAAGGGCCAATGAGACTTATAGATTTTACTCTGTCTAATGCCAGATGATTTTACTCATCAATGGGGAACCCCACAGGAGTGAAAGGGTTAACAGCAGCTAGGTTCACTCAAAAACTATGTCCCCATTAATTAACCCTTTCACTCCTGTAAGGGCCAATGAGACTTATACATTTTACTCTGTCTAACGCCAGACGATTTTACTCGTCAATGGGGAACCCCACAGGAGTGAAAGGGTTAAATGCCTTGGGTAAATTCCCTGCGAGCACGGGTCTCTTTTCTTTTGTGTTCACTGGGCTGACTGTGTTCGCTGTGCAGGAAAAGAGACTTCTACCATGGAGTGAAACTCACTTTGTTGAGCATGTGCAGCACTTACTAATCTACTGACTTCGATTCACACGTTGTGTGGGCTCACTTAACATCAGTGGAATAGAGTACCGAAGTGATGACATCACAAATATATATTTTTTGAAATTATGGGATATGATGTCATATTCTTATAGAGGATCCTAAATGATGCCCTCATACCCAAAATTAGCTCTGAATTGCAGTTCCCGATGGAGATATAAGGGATCAAAGTTTGAAAGCATCCTATACAAACCCTTCAAAATTTGTTCTGGTTCCTTCAGTTTGGAACCAGCTCAAAATTAGAGAGATTTATATGGGGCAGTATCAAACTTTCATCCTTTATATTTCGGCTGGAAATTACAATTAAGAGGTGATTTTTGGCAAGGACCCTTTTCTAAGGACGCTCTATTTGAAAATGGTGCAGAATCCCATAATTTCACAAAATAATTTATTTTTTTGTGACGTCACACTTCGGTACTCTATTACTGTAAAGGAATGCCCAAGACACAGTGGGGTAAAGAGACAAATGTATTTTTACAATGAGGACTCTGGTATACCATAGTTAATAGTGGGGTATTCTCACGAACAATCAGTCTGAATGCTTCTATCAAGTTGTCGTGTTTCACTCCCAACCGACGAGGCACTACAGATTCTTCAGAAACTAAACCCTTCATAAGATCAGACTAATCTACATTACAGTATGTAGTCATATCATTTTTATTTATTGTTTTCAGGAAAGATGCCTTTTTTGTTGACCTGTTTGTGCGGATGAGTAACAATGTTGCTGTCGACATGTACAAGCAACTTGGATATGTGATTTATCGAAGAGTACTTGAGTATTATTCAGGAGATCCTGATGAAGATGCATATGGTAGGGCGCTTTAAAAATATAACTGATAAACCTCTCAAGTTGGAATGTCTTTCTTTCACAGCAAAATATAAAGCACAACAGGAAAGTATCGCTGAGTACAATTCGTTTGAATGGTCACACTTTAAGGGTTTCATTAAACTTTTAACCACAGACAAAAACGTTGGAGCCACTGCTCCAGCATGTTAGGCAGCACCACAGCAAAGAACTGCTTAGTAGCTTTGATTTGAACGGCAACATGCTTGGATTTCATCCACAGACTCAAAAGTTATCGCAACTTGTCACAACACCACAGGAAAGTAAATGTATACATATTTTTGAAGAGCGGGTTATAGAGTGTTTCCTCATGACGTCACAGCAGCCATGTTGGAAGAGTGAAATATTCTTTTGGGAATTGAACTACATTTTTATGCAAATTCTTCCTTTTGTTTTAGTATGCAAATATTGCTGCTGGTCGCATGAGCGAAAACACTCTATAGAGGAAATGGAAAAGTGATCCTCGCACTAGAGGTTTTGCACGACAGCCATGTTGCATGGCAGGAACAATGAAAATGTTTTGCATTAGAATGAAAATTTGTTCCCATAGAAAAAAGAATCTATTGTTCCTGCCATGCAACATGTCTGCCGTGCAAAACTTCTATAGACCTGTATAGACGTAGACACCATGCCATTGCAATGCTTTACCAACCGAGCTATGAAGGCAGCCACACAGTTTGGAGCAGATCAATTCTTCACATTTGAATTGCGGGTTGTAGAGGGAATCGCACTGACTTACCTGGACAATTTGAGCAAAGTGTTTCTTATAGACACCTGAAAAATTCAGGTGACTTCAACAAGATTCAAGCCCATGATCGCTGCGATGGTGGTCGGTGCAATGTTCTACCAACTGAGCTACGAAGCCACATGGTTGGGAACAGGTCAATTTGTTGAGCTCATGTGTTCCCGTGAAAGGACTCGATGTGGGAAGGAGGTGAAATACGACTCCTGGCCTAAAAACGACTTTGGGAAGCAGGGTTAGCGCAGTGGTGAGAGCACTCGCCTCCCACCAATGTGGCCCAGGTTCGATTCCCGGACCCGACGCCTTAAGTGGGTTAAGTTTGTGTTTGTTCTCTTCTCTGCCTCGAGGGCTTTTCTCCGGGTTCTCCGGTTTTCCTCCCTCAGCAAAAACCAGCATACAGTTGATTCCAGCTTGATGTAAGCTGTGCTCCAAGATCATACATGAACCGTATAGCGGCTGCCACAAGCGCCATGGTATGCTTTCGGTTCGACCTTGTTGGGCTGCGTCGTTGCTGTAGTTTGCGACGACGACGACTAGCGAGACTTATTCTCCCCTACAAACGACTTTGTGGGAGGCAAAGGAAACTACCGTTCTTTAATCGCATTGGAGGATTCATCCAACGGTTTCAAAAGTTACACAAACTTTTTTGAATAGCACATTTTTTTCGCCTTCATTTTTTCTTTCCACAGATATGCGTAAGGCTCTTTCGCGTGACAAAGAAAAGAAATCAGTGATTCCAGTCAAAGATCCCGTGAGACCAGAAGATCTTGAATAAACTTACGGACCAACTGTTGGTGCTCAGAGAAGCAGGAAAAATAGATTTTGGAGACTTTTATATTCCTCAAGTTTTACAACCGTTGCTCAGTCTTGCCACACCCCGAAGGACTTTGGACGAGAAAAATTTGCCATCATTGTGAATGACATCCTTTGACAATCCATCTTCGTGAAGAACTATGTCAAATGAGCCTAATTTAATGGCCTAGCTCCCGTAGCACATTCGCACTACATGTAGTAAGTAATCTTTACCTGAGGCAAGAGTCTTAGTAGCTCAATGGGTAGAGCATCTGACCGGTGTTACGGAAGTCGTAGGTTCGAATCCCCTGCCTAGGACTCTGAGGCCCGTCCAACACGTATCCGGTTAGTAGGGAGCTTAAGCACGCGCGTTTTTGAGACGCGGACGGCAACCGGAAGTGAGCTGTTTTCCCTTTTAACTTGTCTTCACACAACTACATTTACATTGCTAAGTATCTTTTCTCCATTGGAGATGATTAGTATAAAAATCTAGGAGACATCACTGCCCTGTTACGCAAAATGTTCTCTTCCGGTTGCCGTCCGCGTCTCAAGAACGCGGGTGCTTAAGCTCCCTATTTTTGAATCCGCAACGTTTTCTTTCCGGATACACCTTCCGTCACTTCAATTTATCCGGATGACGTAACACGATCGAGCCCAGTTCCTTAACTTGAAATCAATTCTCAAGATGGCTGCCGAGGGCAATATTATTTCTTTACTTCTTGGACTTATTTCAAGAAATATCACGAGTGTGCAGTTAAACCTAGCTATGAACACTGTCCAATTCAATTATGCCAAACGGCGCGTGTTCTGTTACCTCTGTTTCCTTGAGGAGTCCTTAGTACTAGAGCGAACCCGGATACGTTTCGGATACGTGTGGACGAGCAAATTCGATTTGAATACGCTACGTGTGGATGGGGATATTTTTGAATCCGGAAAGAAAAAGTTGCGGATTCAAAAATATCCGGATACTTGTGGACGGGGCTTGATTGTTCAGTTTACAAGCCATTGCAAAAACAGTTGAGACACTCACTGTTAATAACCGTACAATGTGTGTCATTCAAGTCAGCGCAACCACGATTTCTTTGTGAACAGTTTCTTGCAAGTACTGGAAAAGTTTAATTTGAGGGATCTGTCAAAACAATTACATTCATTTCCCTTGGCTCTGTGCATAGGACCAATGCGCGAGTTTCTCAAGACAGGGTGCGCTTGAAAAAATACAGAAAAGGGGCTACACGAGCAAAATATTTATGGTAATCAGAAGAGTAATCGATTTAGCGCCCGGCC
>OX421458.1:1029935-1037435 GCA_949126865.1 Montipora capitata | reverse complement strand
CAAATGCTCTTGGGACACTGCATATTCCCAAGAGCATTTGAAAACAATGCTTTATGCAAACTTTGGGGGGCAAACAAAGTGTATTATGGGGAATGTGAAAATGGTCAATATCAATTTTTAACTTCTAATTCTAATTGCTGGCGAGCCTTAGCGAGGCAGCAGACTACTCTTGATATTAGCGAAAAAAATCAAAATTTGTGGAATGTAAGATCGGAAGCATGCGCAGTCGATTGTGGTGTTATAATGTCTATAATCCGGGGTATTGATACCCGTGATGACGTCACGTGCACGCGGAAGGGAATCTTACAACCTCACAGCCTTCGAGTCGAGTACTTTTCCAGTGGGTCGTCATCGATCATCACTGAACCGTACCGTACATGTCCAGTCTTTGAACCTCTTACATTTGACCACCGAGTCAAATTGTTCTTTAACGTCTTCAACCGTTGAGCGAAGAGAAAATCAGTTCTCGAGCTAGACCACGTCCTTCTTTCCTCAGAGCCACGCACGACGGGTGAAATTATTATTTTATGCAAATTAGTAGTAAAAACGAGGCGTGTCACAATCGCGTGCTCTAAAATGTCAAGCACGACAACAAATTTAAATTGTCGTCTGCTCAACGACGCTCAACATTTCTCAAAAGGTAACTCTTTTGCTGAAAAGGGGCCAGAAATTTCAGAAGAACAGAAGTTTAAATTCAAAACATGAACTGACAAGCCATTGTTTTGAAATTATCCCTTGCTTACAAAATAGTAACGCCTGCCACACAGGTTAAAGATACGCACACCTTTCTTCGCTCTTTAAATACTTTCACGCACATTTCCGGTACCCTCTTGCTTCAAAAATTTGCAGCTGTTTTAAAAAAAATACCAGTCACTGCTCCCAGTTTCTACGCCAGCACTCACTTTCACACTGAAACTCCTAGTTTTTAAACTACATCAAATCTGAACTATTTCTTATTTCACCCAAATATACCTAAAAATCACCCCAAAATTTACAAAACACCCCGGAAACGGTTTTCAGGTGTTACCCCGCCTTGACAGACAAAGGAGGAAAAAAGTTATGAGGATCAAGCGATAGAAACTTACCTAACTGGACAAACTGGTTTGCGTAATACAAGATGGCTCTGTAACAGAACTCGTACTGCTCCTAGGTAATTGAAAGGAAGTAAAGAAAGAAGAATCACTGTTGAACGTTTTTTCTTTCCATCCAAGGCAGATCACCGTACGCACGAGCACTCTTTAAGCGGCAATTCTTATGTGTTTTTCCTTGAGGATGTAAAGCAAATGTCGAAGATGATGATGATGGCATATTTGGCAGTTCTCACAACACCACCATCGACTTCATGACGAGAGGGGCTTGAATTCCACTAATATTCCGCAGTATTTGCCACATTTAAGGTGACAAGTCGTTCACACAACAAAAAGTTCGAATGTGGCCATTTTCATTTGCGACAAAAAACTGTGGAATGCCAGTACAAATGCCAGATAAATTCGACCTCGTTTCGAAAAAGAGGCGGAATCGGCCTCTCAACAAGGCTCTGAGAACAACTGACCACAGCACCATTAAAACTATAAACTAAATAAATATATCTCACCCTTATTTTAAACAGGACTCATGTATACCTTTTTCTGTACTGTAAACTTGCGGTGTTTCCTGAAGACTTGGACGAGTTTTGGAATATTCACTGACAAGGAACAAAAGAATGTTTGGCTTTAGATAAAGAATGTGTGAAAGCTCCTTCTTCCTTGAAAATTGGACAAAGTTATAACCTCAAACGAGATGCTTCCGTGAAGCATACACTGGGTTGCCTGTGGTACGTGCTACAGAAAATCAGAAGGCACTGAATTGTGTGGTATTGAAATAGAGCATTCCAGTCTCTGAAGAATAACAAATAAAAGAGAAGCGAGAAACATTGGCTTCTGGGCTGACATGTTGATAATTTCAAGTTCCCTCACAACTTCTTTTCACCACAAGTGTGCCCTCTGAGCATCTGACAGCATTGTAATACTAAACTTCACTGAAGTTAAACCCTATTCAGCAGGGTTAGTGTTAGGATGGGAGACCAAAAACAATAAACCCCTCATAAAAAACAGAAGCATCTGACCGAAAATACTATTAACGCTAACAAATGCGAACTCAGCAAGGTACAGATTTTGTTAGTTCCCGGACCGACCCGGGCCAAAACATTCGCTCAATGACATCTTTTAGTGTGGGTCTACCCCGAACGGCATGTGCATAAGTGAGTGGTTTGAGCGTTCCCAGCAAGAAGCTCAATACAACAAAAAGCCACATGGCGACAAAACACGTAATGTCTTCTAACTCTGGTCTAAGGCAACTAACTTCACCACAATTTGATCGCGCAGGAGTGACAATGAAATGGTTCTTCTCAATCATGTGATTCTGCCTGTCAACATCCCTGTCAACAAGGCATTATGCCGAGGATCGAAATCCTCCAATCATCATCAGCTATTTCATTTCGCATGTCAAGTGGTTGCTGACACCGCAAATGTTCTTCATTCCGCAAACGTAGCTGGTCACGTTCTCGAGATCTACACAGAAGGCGTAACAACAGGTGCAGAAGAAACAGAAATGGATTGTTTTAACTCTGTACTGCCGCAAAGCAAAGCTAATAGCTCATAAACATTAGCGAAAAATGAATTCATAATTCATAGCCAAATCACCACGGGCAAAAAAAATCCTCGCATGTCGCATACTCGTAACGGTTTTCTAATGATTGACAGATTTCTTTCTTTATAAGGCAATCATGGAAAGGGCCCGGACGCACTGGGCAAATTTTTATTTTGCGAAAAAATCTGTCACTAGTTCCCTAAGACAAGTGCGACCGGTGATTATTTTGTAAAGGCTTACCAAACTTTCGAGACGCCGTCGTCCTGCCTGGGAGCAGGACAAATTTTTGTCAGAGGTGAAATCTGACAGATTTGTCAATTTACATGCCATGATTATGATGATTTGAAGGAAAATGTCATTTAATCTCTATTTTTAGTCGGAGTGTTTGGTGTTTATTTCCGTGTGATTGACACTTGTGGTTAACAAATGTTTTACTGTGTCTCAGACTCTCAGTGCTTCCACGCTTGAAAAATTGCAAATTTGAGCCAAATTTCGTCGACATTTTTGGAAGGGCCAAACAAATTTTGTCAGTCCAGTGCGTCCGAAACCAAACCCCAAAAGCGGCAAAGATCTGAGGTAGCTTCCCCTTTCCGCACTAAATAAGATTAACGAAACTTTAAAGACGTGTAAACAAATATTACACATATGCAAATTAGTTAACCTTGGATAATACGCAACGATATTCAGAACGGGCAGAAAAATCTCACAAAAACCTTTTCCAGCCAAAAGTAATTTTATTGAAACAAACAACATATTTGCTATTAAAGGGAAGAAAAAACTTCCCATCATTGCGTGCGTGCAAACAAGCTGCCAACACACTCCGTGTCAAAAACGCGACTAAATAAATTTCCCACCAGTGTTCAGCATCAAACCCTTTGCTGAAAAACCCTTTACTTGAATTATCAAGTGAAATATAGCAACAAGCTCTCTTTCAAATAATTTTTGACTAACAATAATTAGTGAAATTTGATTTCAGTGTTGTACAAAACACCATACTTGGTACAAAATTAGAACTACGGCTCACTTTGATTACGGCTCGACGGGCGAAAGATTGTTGTCGAAGTCCATTACTCGTCGGGTTCCTGAGAAACGTATCTATTTTGACTTCAGGGTGAACTATTTACACAATCGCGAGCTATTTAATTGAAAATCTAGACATCTATGAGATACAAAAAACAGACTTGCGAATTATCGCAAATCACAATGCTGACAAGCACAAAAGTAGAAGAAATGGTCAAATAATTATGAAGTTTGTTACTATCTTAATGTTTTTGCGTTAGAGTAAAGGGGATATTTGTCACGCAAATGATGTAATTTCATCACACGCTGACTTTCATGTAAACAATCTTCCCACTAGCAAGTCGTAGCAATAAATTGGATTAGCAACCAAGGTAGTTAAAGGAATATTGTTGGCTTCCGAAATACACTTCATTTCTTGCCTTTACACTACAATGACAAAATTCTCAACACAGGAATTTTTAGTTATTGTTTAAAATCTTTCTCAATTCGGAGAAATCGACCGGTCCGCGAATATTTTACGAGTTTTTCTCAATGGGATGTCAAAACGCCAAGTGGATGTTATGCATAATCGGGCGATCAAGTTGGGCGTGTGATCCGTTATAAATATTTTTTCACAACATGATTCCGAACCGTTAGTATCACCACAGAAGACAAGAACATCATTCTAAAAGCTTATTCTACGCAAAAAGTGGGTTCTGGAGGTAGTTTTGTGAGTGGAAATCAAGGTTACGCGGCGGACGGCAAATACAAACTCACGATTTAATTAAGTTAACACACCAGAAAGACGCTAACCTCATTTCGACAAGAAAATGCTTTACTATTGCCATAAAAACTATCCAGTTAAGCTCGCATATCATAAAACATGATGAATTCATAAAGGCTACCTTTTCCAGCGAAGAATTTTTTGCAACAAACAACATATTTGCCCTTCCTATTTCATTACGTGCGTGAAGAGAAGAAACTCAATCGTGTCAAATATGCCCAATATTGCAACAAACTAAATTTCAGGATCAAATTGTTTCCATGAAGAACCTTTTCCTTGAATAATGAAGCACAAAATACACGACAAGCTTTCTTTCAAATAATTCTTCGCTGTCACATTTCCAATTATTTTCTTTACCTGCAGACCGTGCAGAGTTGATCACAGATCAACGTAAGGTGTTCGATTCGTTCTCTGTCTTTGTTGAACCCATAAGTTACCAGAGATTTCTCCATTTGGTTTCAGTGTTCTACATAACAGCACACTTGGTAAAATATTATTTTAGAAAAACAGCTCCCTTTGATTTCGGCTCGACGGGCGATAGATTGTTGTCGAAGTCCATTACTCGTCGTATTTGACATTCCTGGTGTTTTGTTTTTTCACCGCCTACCTAGTTTATCCAACTGACTTTCCATTATTGAGCTCCATAAGGGTATATTTTGTTTAAGGATCCACTAAAACGCCATTCGCGTTGCATGACTTTCGACGCCATTGAAGGCTAAGTTAATGATTCTACTGTGTCCACCAGAGAAATCTACGCAGTTCCACTACCCTCTCGATCCTAAGAAAATACGCGCAGAAGGCTCTACACACAAAGACACCACTTACCAGGGGAGTGACAGGCAAGACTTTTACCGACACGGAAAAAAAAACAAAAAACGAAAAAAAAGAAAACAAACAAACTAAACGCAGACCTCGACTGGGTTTGCCCATAGGCAACCCAGTAAAAAGTTACGATCAGCGACAAACATTTTGGGAGATTTTTGCTACGTTCAAGTAAATTGCGAAATCGAAAGTGACATAGCCGGAATTCAGCGGGCGTCGTGATTAAATTACCGCGGCATGTTTACTCGCCAAACAGTGAAGCATCTGTCTCAAATGATGGCAAGATACCGGGTTTTTGTAAGTTTCTTTTTCTGTCAAGTGTTATAAAGTTTGACAATGAAATGAGCGAAGTCAAAACAAAGATCACAATCGCTTAACTCTTGTTTATGCAAAGTCAAAATTTACTCTCCAAGACGCGTACGACGTTATTTATCACCAGGTAATTCCATCATTTTGGAAATAGCAGCTACTTTTCTATTCATCTGCGTCACAAGTTTTCACTGATTTTGGGGCTCATTTTGTTGAAACTCAAGCACGCTTCCAACAGGCCTGTGAACCCTTCCTGCTTACAGAGCAATACTAAAAAACTTCACCCATATCACATTTCAACCTTAAGCTCGAAAATTCAATACACATGATATTATAATTCACAAAGGCAGAAAATACCACAGAATCCTTTTCCAGCGAAAAATTTATTGAAACAAACAACATATTTGCTCTTAGAGGCGAAAACCTCTTCCTATTTCATTGCGTGCGTGAACACAAGAAACTCAATCGTGTCAAATTACCATGTACTTCGGGTAAATGGAGCTCACTTTGATTTCGTCCCGACGGGCGATAGATTGTTGTCGAAGTCCAGTACTCGTCGCTTTTGAGCTTCCTCCCTAGTTTATCCTAGTGACTTTCCATTATTGAGCTCCATAAGGGTATATTTTGTTTAAGGATCCACTAAAACGCCATTCGCGTTACATGACTTTCGACGCCATTGCAGGCTAAGTTAATGATTCTACTGTGTCCACCAGAGAAATCTACGCAGTTCCACTACCCTCTCGATCCTAAGAAAATACGCGCAGAAGGCTCTATGCACAAAGACACCACTTACCAGGGGAGTGACAGGCAAGACTTTTACCGACACGGAAAAAAAAAAAAAAACTAAAAAAAAGAAAAAAAAGAAAACAAACAAACTAAACGAAGACCTCGACTGGGTTTGCCCATAGGCAACCCAGTAATTAGAGATGTTCGACTGCTGTTGGGTTCGATTATGCCTGTGCGAAGGCGTGGGAAAAATTACCAAATCTGTTTTATCCCAAAATAACTTGATTGAAATTCACAAGGGTCCTCCTGCTTTCTTATAGGAAAAGTAAATAAAGTAAAAAAACTATAGTATTCACCAGAAAGCCTGAAAAAAATCCAACTTTAAACGGGATTTGAACGGTTCCGCAGCATCCTTGATTTCCTAATCCAGCGAGAAGGAAAGGATCTCCATAATGTTCTGTCACGCATGCGCGACGTGGCGTGAATGCAACTTCACTTCCACTCTTCCGCCATTAGGAAGGCGTTAAAATTCAAACTGGTTATAGCGAGTTAAACCGGTTAAGAGTTTAAATATTCGCCCGAAGTTCTAAACAATATCGAGGAGATCGGTACACAGAGGTTGCCTTTCCTTCTCGCCTAGAGTGGCAAATAAGGAAATCTCGACCAAGCAGGGCATCATAGAATCGACTCCGGTTAGGAGAAACAGGATTTTATCCAAATATGCCCAAGTCATAGCTCAAAAAACCATTCAACACAGTCACAGCCAAAGAGACCAAAACTGAACAAACTGAACAATACAAATGGCCACTACGAAGACTGAAGAGTACGCTAACCGTTTCTAAGATTCTGATTTTAAGATCAAATCCAAATCGTTTGAACAAAAACAATGCTTCTAAACATATATCTTCGCTATTGGTCAGATGGTGTGAAAGCGGACCGCGCGGTATTGGGAACAACAGATAAAAATAACCTTCGCAGCACGGGCGCAATCTAAAAATATATTTCAAACAATAGGCCATTTCCGAGTTGCTGTTTGCCCCTGGTTCAAAACGAGTCTTGGTGCTCAACCATTCAAATGATAATGAGTTTGATTTGCATGAAAATACAACACTCATTTGCATTTGAATGGTTGTGCACCAGGACTCGCTTTGAAACGGAGGCAAACAGCAACTTTTCATGGGGCACTGGGATTCGCGCTCAAACGCCATATTCTCTTGGTATAAACTAATAAT
>OX421458.1:974935-1024935 GCA_949126865.1 Montipora capitata | reverse complement strand
AATTTTCCAGTCACGTGTTAAGCAAACATTTTAAAAATCTGAAGGAAAAAAAGGAAGTGATTTTTTTTATCACAGGGGCACTTTAACGGACCAACTACGTTGATCAACATTAGTCAACACTCCGGCGTGGTTTTTATAACGGCAGTGAAAAGACAAAACTTTTAAGCCGCCCGCAAACGAGGAAAGATATTTGCGGAAACATTGTTTCCCAACGTTTCCGCAATGTTTCCTCGGCGCGCAAGGAAGCTAAATGTTTCTGAACGAATTCAGAAATATTTTTACTTCCCGGAAAACAAATTTTGCTTGCGAAGCAAATGTTTTCCTGGGGCCGCAAACGGGGGGAAAATTTGCTTCCACATCAATGTTTCCGCAACTTTGTTTCCTTGTTTGCGGACGCTACAACACTACGAAGATACCCACTGTTAGAACTGAGATATCAAATAGTGGCGCATTCCAAAAACACGAGAAAGATGGTATGTTTTCAGCCTACGCTTAAAAGCTACACTTGTTTTGCCATTTTTTAGATGTCGCGTCGAACATTTAACAATAGGGAGCTTTAGCAACGACAACGGCGACGGCAACGAGAACGTCACAAATTTGCATATTTAGTGGGCAAAAACAATAGCTTCACACGCCCTGCACGAGCGTTTTTCATTTTTGTCCATTTCTTTGCCGTCGTCAGCAAAGCAACAACGTGAAATTGCCAAGTTTGAAGTGTTATGGAGAACGTCAGCACCTGGAGATAAATTTTCATTTTTCTCCCCTAAATTAACCGCCGCTCGTAACGGTTTCATTCCTGAGGGACTTAAACACCTTTGTCATATTAAAAGGCTTGGAATATTCACGAAGTGATCGCAATAACGTGAATTTATGTTTTTACATGACGTTCTCGTTGCCGTTCCCGTCGTCGTTGCTAAAGCTCCCTAATAGGCAGATTTAGCAACAGAACGGGAACGTCAGTGGCGACGTCGCGCGCAGCAAAACTACCAATGAGAATTTAGAATAGAGAAGAAAAGAGTGGAGTCTACTCTATTCTGAATTCTCATTGGTGTTTTTTTCTGCGCGCGCCGTCGCCACTGACGTTCCCGTTCTGTTGCTAAATCAGCCTAATTACCCTGCGAAATCGCGCGGAATATCGCCTGAGGTATCAGGCAATATTCCGCAAGATCGAGCAGGATAATTGTTTTATTATTCAACACATTGACGACAAAGCACAATTTTTTACGTTTATTGGGAATAAAAGCTGGAAAAACTACCATTTTTCTCCCAGACACACAAAATTACGTATATCGCAGGATGTCTGTTGAGTACGCACGACGAATATTGAGCGCGCTATCACCATATTTGGGCATTGTCACAATGTGTTGAATAATAATTATATTTATATGAAGTTGTCGATTTCATTTTGACAAGAATGAAGGCGTCACATGTTACATGTTTGACGAAAGCATCGAAGAGTATAAACTGTTCTAAGAGTCCTCTGGTACAAATGGACGTGTTATTTTTGGGGACTGGAGATTCAATTTACGTAACCACTGAGATAAAAAGAATAGTCAACAATTATTCCATGATCGCGCTTTGGATATGAGATGGCTATAACCTGTCTCATATCCAACAAAAGCGAATGGAATAGTTGTCTTATTAAGTTTTCATCACATGCTGAACGTTTGAAATTTTTCAGCTTGGCAACACTTAACGCAATCAGTTTCCATATTAGGTCATGCGGTATATGAGCTCATAACTGAAAATAAGTGAACCAATCAGAAAACTAGAAACGCAACATCCGAGGTCGACGATTTCATAATGGCCGTTAATACTTACAAGGTAGTATGTCTCTATATCTGTTCTTGGATGGATTAAGAGTTGCTACTTGAGTAGAGAACTTAGTTGAATCACCTTCCTGCAATTTTTCAAGGACCTGAAAATGACAACAATGGAAGAAATATGACATTTAATTCTGTGAAAGGTGTCCTTTCATCTGAATAAAAATAATCCTTGAAGTTAAGCTTTAAAATGTTGACAGCACCTCTTGACTTTTCAGCTGAAAAAAGACTACTGTGACTACAACAAAATCGCGGTATATATCTGACAACCAACTAGTATTCATAAAGCCTGGTTTTCACAAGCGACTCAAGACCAAGCGCAAGGGCGACAATAAGTAGCATATTTTAGGTGAAAACGAACGTCGATATAGCATCAACATCATTCACGGCCTCCGCCATTTGGATTTAAATGCTCAGACGCAAGGAGTCTGGAACGAGTGCTTTAATTGGCCAGACACGGCCAGATGTAGCAGATTTCCTTGTGCTTATGTTATGTTTTGTTTTCACACAACGCAAGCGAACGCAAGCATAACAAGCACAAGGAAAAGGAAGAATTTTAATTCCAGCGCTCGTGCTTGCGGTTATGCCTGGGTCACCCTGGGTTTCCAATGGAAGGTGCAATAACAGCTCTTAGGGCCGATTTACAAGATACGATTTTGTCGCATGCGACAAGCTCACGACAGGCCTACGACATGACTTAGGATTGTCGCAGCGTTTTCAAACATGTTTTAAAATGCTACGACATTTTTTCTGACGTACACAACAATCGTAAATCATGTCGTGGGCCTGTCGTAAGCCGTTGTCGCATGCGACAAAGTCGTACCGTGTAAATCGGCCCTTAGAGTGGTTTTCAATTGAGTGTCGAAAGTAATTAGATAATTACTTTGGTTTATGATTACTTCACTCAGTGATTGGTTCAAAGTTCTCGCGCCTCTTTTTCAACCAATCAGAAGTGAAACAAAAACCAATCGTGGCTTGCGCGTGCACATTTTCCCGCGCTTTGTGTCGGCTACGTTTAATTACTTCCGAATTTTGATTGGTTTACTGGATTGTCTCAGTCCTTTTTGATTGGCCACAGTAATTACTTTGGTTTTGGTTTTACGACACTCATTCGAAAACCGCTTTATGATTGCGCTTGCGCTTGCCTCGCTAGTGAAAACCAGGTTTTACGGCTCTCCTACACAACACATACTTATTCAACTGGTGGGAGTTCAGACAAATTGGTTGTCTACAAGGGCAGCCGAGGAGCTGAACTAGGAAAACCAAGAAACAGGTCCAATATGAAAGACTACTCGCTAATAGCAACTTCAAACTGAATCCTGGGTCTTTACAGTCCTCTGTGGGGGCTCACGGCCAATGAAGCCCCAACAAAGCAATGGAACGACCCGGGGGTCAATAGGAACTTACTATCAGCGGAATAGTCTATTTGCAACCAGAGTGGGACTTGAACCGAAGAGTTCAGCGTTCCAATCACTCTGCTTCCTTGCCACCACTTCTAACTTTCCCTTTGGCTTCTTTTCAAAATGAAAAATATGTACAGACCCTGTGTTTAGAAAGTCCTAAAATGTATCGACAAAAAATGGACCCAATTTGAAAAAATCCTTATTCATTCCAGCATTTGTAAACAAAAGAAATATACGTCTTAAGTTCTTGGCAAACTTGTCAAACAAGTTCAGAAACTAATCAACCCCTTCAGTCATTTCACATTTCAAATGGAATAATCGAGTCTAACTTGCAAAGGATTCAAAACGGCTGGCGTTCGCCAGATCATCTCTCGTAGATATTTTACAACCATAAACATTTTATAGATTCCCTATGACCAACCTTCCACTCGCTGACAAAACCATTGAACGGTGCATTTTCCCTCTTCTGACTTAGGCTAACTACAAGAGCATCAAAGGTCTCTACAGTGCGAGTCAGCCTCTGTAAGTATTCCTCTTCACTCAAACACTCATTATTCTCGTCCTGTCCAATGCTGGACACTTGTGTGTTATAGTAGTGACCACACTGTCGATGCAGAGATGGCTTGCCCGCCTCTTCCACAGACGTCTTATCAGGTGGTTTGAGTGGAAGCTCGGGCATCTTTCCTGGCTCATAGAGATACTTCTGTTTCTGTGGCAACGGTGGCAGGGCAGGCTGTGTGTTTTTCTGAAGTTCTTTAATTTGTTGGATTTGTTCTTCGATCTCTTGACGTCTTTTAGTTTCTTTGTACTCATCTGTGGATTCTTCAGTAGGCTGTGAAATACTCTCTGGTTGACCTGCAGTTGAGGACATCACGCCATCCCTAGAGTTATCTTTGTCGGTCCCCTCTACAATACCAGAGGCTTCCATCCCTTTGTCGCTTGCTACGCCTGGGACTACACTCTCGACCAATGTACCACTGACATGTGCTGTCTCTTCATTAATTCCACCACTGTTAACCATGTTACTGGATGAACCAGTTACTGGAGAAGTCGTATCCTCTGTTTTCCCTTCATCTGATAGTTTTGTGACATCGCTACCTCTCTCGAGCACATCACTCTGACTATTCTCACATACTGTTGGTTTAAGGCTATCAGCTCTGCCAGCTGTACTCATGTCAGAAATTTCACTGATTTGTTTCTTGGCAAGATCACCAAAAACCTGCTCCATGTCAAGTTTACCATGAGCACCATCTGAAAAATCTAAGCCCCACGAGGCATTAAACCTGGAGATGGGGGATGATGCTGAATGAGGTCCTTCTTTGTCTGTATGAAGGGTCTTTTCTGCAACGTCACGGTCCTTTTCAGGTTCTTCAGGCCCAATTTGAGACCCACCTTTGTCCCTTTCTTCGGATGATGGCTTGCCATGATCCTCTTTCTCATGTTCCTTTTTAAGCTTTTCTTCAACACGATCATGTTCTGATAGCTTCTGCTCCATTTCTGCCAGTTTGCTTTGCTGCTGAAGCACTTGCTGGAATAGCTGCGTGAGCTGACCCTGATCAGAGTCATGCTGCTGCTGTTGTTGCTGATGTCTCAGAAGCTCCTGTTGCTGAATGATCAGCTGCTGCTGCTGAAGCAGCATCTGCGTTTGGAGCTGCTGCATCTGCTGCTGTTGACTTAATTGCGCCTGAGCCACAGACACCGAATAGCTTGTAGCATAAGCCGACGATGGTGGTAGGCTTGTATGGCTTGGTCTGACCCCTTGAACAAGTGGTGGTGCAGTGGGAGCAGACACTGGACTGAAGCTGTATGGCTGACTCCCTCCTAATGATGAAGTCGGCAACTCACTGACACGTCCACCATAAGACGGGTAGAAACCAAGACGCCCTCCACTCTGTCCGTGGTACTGGCTTTGTTTGTTGAAATCAGGGGAATTCTGGCTGACCATGGACGGCGGGTATCCTCTTTGCTTTTGCCGAAGTTGATCTTGTAGCATCTGCTGGGATCCAAGCGATCCACAAGTCTGCTCCATAGATGACTGTCTATGGGGAGTACTTTGTTTTCCTTCAAGTCTTTGCTGCTCATCTTTCGAGTGTTGCCGTGAGTACTGCTGAGGAGTGTTAGTGGTTGGCATAGGCTGTGACACGTGAGGGTAAGGCCAACTTGGCGAGGATCCTGCAGAAGTGTTAAGCTGTTGAGGAGAGGACTGCATAACCATAGGACGTTGCAAGCCAGTATGTGGAGCTGGGTACCCTTCCTGAGGTGGTACTGATGAAAGCTGGTCAGTTTGGGAGCGTTTCTTCTCAGGTAACTGAGGGTACCCTAACTGTGTTGACGTGTTACTGGGCTGTGATAGCTGTTGACCCGGGCTACAACCAGGGTTTGGTTGTTGAGCTGGGTATCCTGTTGGTGCCTTTGGAAAAGCCCCTGAACTTTCCTGCTGCTGAGACAGTTGTCCAGGTGTCTGGACCATCTTTGGCGGTACCTGAGGAACTATTTCAGAAGCTCTACTTCCTTGTTGGATCGTTAGTGACCCTAAAGATGCCTGTACGTTCTGCGAGGGCGGTTGACCTTGGTTTGCAGTCTGCTGAGAGAGACGCTCTCCTTGAAACTGTTCACCGAGTGGAGGTGGCTGCATCACTCGAGGCTGGGACGGCAATCGTGGTTGAAGGTTTGATTGAAGCTGAGGTTTTGTGGGTTGCAGTGGTTGCTGTAATTGTGGTTGGTAGCCAGGAGTAGGCTGCAATGGTTGTGGAGGTTGCTGTTGCCACTGCTGCTGCAGACCCTTTTGATGTTGTGCTGGTTGGAACTGAGTTGCCTGTGTCGGGTCTCTGGGAGGCTGAATTTGTTGTTGTGGTTGAGACGACTGAGGCTGCAACTGGGCGGGATGTTGAAATGGAGGAATGGGCTGCTCAAATCGAGGTGGTGGTTGTTGGAATTGCTGCTGTTGGAAATGCGGGGGTTGTTGAGGTTTCTGCTGTGGGCGGGTTGGAAGCTGACCTTGGAAATTTTGGGGATACTGTGACTGAGATTGGCGTACTTTCTGGGGCTGAAGTGGTGGTTGAAGTGGATGCTGGCCTGGCAAAGGTTGATGAAACTGTGGCTGTGGCTGAGGTTGTCTTTGATAAGGCTGCTGAGCTTGCTGGAACTGTTGCCGAGGCTGAACTGGTTGCACAGAGTTTTGTGCCAGTTTTGGAAACTGGAAGGGTTGGGTCTGCCAGTTCTTGGGCTGATGTTGGCGAGGTGCAGGCTGCAAAGGTTGTGACATTTGACTTGACGGAAATGCCTGCTGGTACATCTGAGGTCCTCCTCCTTGACTTGGAAGTTGTGGCTGGGATGTGAGATGAGGTGCTCTTGGACCTTGGAATTGTTGTTGAGATGATAATGTTGGGGGGTGATTTAACTGATTTGGTAGTACCTGAGAACCACTCGGTGGAAGCTGTGGTGGGGCTTGATGCTGACCTTGTGTCCAAGCCGTCATGGGCAGAAGACCTTGTTGTGGAGGTCTGTCTATGGATTGTGAACCAGGTATCAGTTTAGCTTGGTCATATGATGGAAGACCTTGGGCACTGCCAGGTCCTGGTACCTGTCCAGGTATAAGCTGTGGTTGCGGCTGCTGAGAAGGCTGGTAGGGTCCACCAGGAGCTCCAGGGGGGACAGCAACAGGTGGCCCCGATGGACCTTCTGGTACAGGGTATGACATCTTCGGCGTTGAGTGAATAAGGTGCTCATTTGGGCCAGGACCTCTCGGACCGACTTGAGAAAATGGAGCTACAGACTGAGCTTGCATGGAGGGGTGCATAGAAGTTCCAGGGCGAAGTGAGGCCGGAACCTGTGGGACCCTTTGCTCTGGAAAATTTTCTTGATTCCTTGAATGTTGATGAGCCTGCGGTGGATTACCAGGGTGAGCAGCACGCATCCTTGGGTCACCAGGTAGGACAGGAGGACGGGGAGAAATCCCTTCAGAACGAAATGACAAGACCCTTGGGTCCACTGGAAGTGGAGGTTGTGCCCCAGACGGTGACCCAGGAGGGAATACCCCGCTTGGGATCCGAGGTTGAAACAGGTTTCCTTGTGGCGAGGGAGCTCCTGGTATCATTCCTGGATGTGGCATTCGTGGTACTCCAGCATATGGACTATTCAGCGGGGTTGGTAATCTGGATGGTGGTGGATTGACAAGATGCTGTGGCTTTTCTGCTCCTGGCCGAGAGGGTGGTATCTTGGGTTTGTCTGTAAAAGTAATGATAAAATGCCATTCTTGGTTTTTGCAGAATCTTGAAGTGGCGAAAAGTGACTCAACTTGAAAATTGGAGAGATGTTCAAACGTTTCGGGAGTTATTTTCTTTGACTAAGTAAAAATAAGTGACAGGAAAGCTCGAAAAAAAAACCCTTCAAATGTGCAAGATATACTACAAGTTACAAGAAGAATGCCCAGAAAACAGATTTTTTTTAAACAGGAAAGTGTCAGGCTGATCTCTACCACATTCTGCAAAACTACACAACGCACCATTTGCCCTTTTTGCTTTCTCCTTTTCTGTAATCTTATCCAATTCTTTCTTTCGTCTTTCAGCAAAGTTCTTGAGCTTCTCGTCTAGTTTCAACGCTGTCTTTTCCAGGCCTTCATAGAAACGCAATCCACGACTGAATCGGGCAAAGAAATATGAACACGTCATGTTTACATTTAGTTCTAGAGCAGTTTTCAAATGACTGTCGAAAGTAATTACGCGATTGCAAGTGCTACGCTTAGTGATTGATTTCAAAATCTCGCGCCAGTTTATCAACCAATGAAAAGGGAAACCAAAACCAATCACAACTTGTACGTAATTACTTTGGCCAATCAAAAAGGACGGAGGCAATCCAGTAAACCAATCAAAACTCGAAGTAATTACACGTAGCTGACACAAAGCGCGGGAAAATGTCCACGCGCGAGCCACGATTAGTTTTGGTTTCACTTCTGATCGGTTGAAAAAGAGGCGCGAGAACTTTGAACCAATCACTGAGTGAAGTAACGCAAAACCAAAGCAATTCGCTAATTACTTTCGACACTCAATTGAAAACCGCTCTAGTACTGTGAAGTTAACGACGCCATCGTGAAAATTGCCTGTTAGTCGTAGGGGGTTTCCTTATTATGGGCAAACAAGGATTAATCAGGGCAACCTTATTCACGGGTTTGGTTTCCGGCTTTTAAAACACGGATACCCTGGATTTTTTTTTAATGCGTGGTACAAAGACTTCAAACTGCTGACCTTTTGATGTGAATAAGTTAAAAAAACAATAAATAAAACGGGATGAAGTCAGTGCTTACCTCAGTTTGCCTTTCAATTCAAAAAATGTGTCATGAGATAAAATGAATGTTTGTACTGTATCCTCCCTCCTAAAAAACAAAAACAAAAAAAGACAAATGTCATAATACCTAAACTACATAATCTCAAGCAAAATCACTAGAAAGCTGTTATAGTGAAAAAAAAAAAAAAGATTAAAGGGTCAATCTTTAGGAATGTTGCCTTTCTACGGAATTGGGTAATCACTTAAAGCTCGCAACACAACCACAAATTAGATCATTTTTATCATGACTCTGGGAGTTTACTTCTGCCAACGACAGACAATAATATACTTTAAGTTTCAAGTCTTCTAGCAACGAGGAACTACTATTTTTGGACACTGTAATTGAAATCAAATCAAACGTTCGTTTTTGGGGAGAGGGGAAAACCCGAGAACTTGGACAAAAATCTCTCGCAGCAGAGTAGAGTAGCCGAGTCTGGGAATTGAATCAAGGCCACATTGGTGGGAACCGAGTGCTGTCACCACTGCACCAGCCCTGCTCCATCCTTGAACAAACGGAATTGTCAAGAATCTTTTGCAAACTTTTAGTTAAATTAGTGTCGTATCCAGAAGCAATCGGTATTGTATCCAGAAGTAAACTATGGTTTTTGATGATCATGATAACGATCGACACCAATCGACGAGAGCCAAAAGACCCCTTTTTTAATGATGATGCCTACGGCACAGCTGACAGCAAGGGTGAAGACGGTCATTATGTGATTTTCTGAAAGTCTGCGACAGCCATCACATTTTCTTCTTTTAAAGATAGGATAGCTGATAATCCTGACCAGGGCCAGTATTACCTTTGAGATGTCTCTTTGACAGCTTGTCTTGTGGGTGCATACTTGGCATTTGCTTCAGTCAATGCCCTGAAAAATGTTTGACAAAAACAATCATTGAGTAGACGATGAAAAGGAACCAAAAGCGATTGAAAATGATGCCCACTTAAAAGGAGTAAATGTAAATAGGAAAACAACTTGGTTTTTTTTTCTCAAATATCTAATGAATGATAGATTTCACAAGGCCTAACACTGCTGTTTTAAGTACATGTAAGTGATGGTGTTGTCCCTTTATCATCTACCTCAGCAAGGACTATAATTATTATAATTATTTATTCCTTGTTTGTCGTCCCTGACGACGTTACCAAACAAAGACTCGTTACCAAACCGAACTCAACGGTCGCCGTGTGGTGTTCATTGTGAAAGAAGATCTTTTCCAGCGTTTTATCGATTCGTTTGGGACACTAACGGCTACCTGACGCTGCTGTCAGGGCTTCGATTGCGTATTGAAATGAAAGAAAAACCTTTGCGCTTGAATTCTACGGTGGATTTGTGGCCGTGGGAACACTTTAACAAGGAATATTTGACTCAATTTGGTGGGCTCCTCAGAATTCAGTGATCAGCCTTCGTATTTTACTTTAACCGTTGACAACCAAGGAACTGAGAATGGCTCAATTCGCGTCGAATCTGGAAAAACCACACAGGAAGGAAGCGACCCACAATGTCAATAAGATTAGGCTTTAATTGAGAATTTTTTCGTAAAATTATCTTCTCAGGTCTTTTATCTGGATTCCCATACAAATCCTTATATTTTTGTTGGCTTTCCCTCACACTGAGCTTGGGGCGCCTGTGATTCCTACACAAGGAAAAAGAAAACTTTCTTTCGAGGGTGGGAATTGAACCCATAATTTCAGTTGGCACTTAAACGGTGATCTTATCCCGTGAGTTGATTACGACTTTTCCTCCCTTCTTGTGTGGATGTGGGGATTTACAATCCATGATAAAGAGACCATATCCACATTGTACCAGATACTGCATTGTTAGGCCTCATTTGAATGCAAATCCTACAATACAAACAGGGTCTGCACCCTTTTCTTGACTACTGCAATAATGACAATGTTTGTGTGCACCCCGAAGTGCAGTCCGTCTGTCCGCATATTTTCAATACTTACAATAACAAAGCAAGTGATCATAATATAAAAGCACACACAAACTTTAATACCAGCTAAACACCTTGACACAAGTCCAAGAGGTTATACTTTTGAGAAAGTACATTCTAGACACCACTCTTTCCTTGAGGTGTTCCATTGGGCAATTGGGCAATAGTTGTTCTTACCAATATTATTCCTTCTGTCGCTTCTTCCAGTTACATGTACGTTTCCAATCTTTATAAACGTACCCCACTCAAACACAACGTTTATGCGGTTTTCAATTGAGTGTCGAAAGTAATTAGCGAATTGCTTTGGTTTATGATTACTTCACTCAGTGAATGGTTCAAAGTTCTCGCGCCATTTTTTCAACCAATCAGAAGTGAAACCAAAACCAATCGTGGCTCGCGTGTGCACATTTTCCCGCGCTTTGTGCCGGCTACATGTAATTACTTCGAGTTTTGATTGGTTTACCGGATTGTCTCGGTCCTTTTTAATTGGCCAAAGTAATTACTTTGGTTTTGGTTTTACGACACTCATTTGAAAACCACTCTAATAGTGAAAGATTTCTCACTCACATTGAAACTAAGGGTTACATAATATCTACTAATCTCGTTTTGGTTGTATACCCAGAGAATTGTCTCACTTCAATATTTTATCCTGAGCATCCAAATTCTTCTGGATTAAGTCACAGATGGCATCATGTTTTTTAAGTTGCTCCTCAAAGAAAAGCTAAAGGGAAAAAAATCAAAGTGCTATCAAAATTCAAGTGAGAGTGATTATACAACAGGTAAATGCAATAACGGCATATGTTTACTCAGAATCTTAGGGACCCTTAAAGAATGATTCCAATGCTAACACTGTAGCCCCATTAACAAGAAACCTACACTCCTACTGAATAAGAAATTGAAACTGGAAGAAATTTTGTTTGGAATCAAATTTGTTTGTAAATTTTCGAAAAAAAAGTGTTTGTAACTGAGAAAAATTTTTTTAGAATAATTGCTTATTTTCAGTTTTAAATTTGGGTTGCAGAATTGTTCCAAAACAAAGAACTTTTGTGCATATCAAAACAACAGGGCAACCATAACACTGCATCTAATGAACATGCAACATTATATCCTACTTGTATATTCGTTTTAAAGTCAAAATGTAGGTTTGTATGCTGCTTGCCCCTGTGAATGCCAAATCATGCAGATCATTCAATCATATAGCTTCACCACAGATTAAAAAGAATGATGGCAAATTGTAGGCTCCCGTAAAGCAAATGATGTATTTTTCAATAATACTATGTTCCTGACTGCCTGAATTGTTTTAGGATAGTCAAGCACCAACTTGGGTCACCACAAATCTCAGTTAGGACGCAGCTCTTTACAGCGTCTAATTTCATTGGATCCCTTTAGGAGGCAGCTCTATTGTTTTTAGAGTTAAGGTCCCTCGTTGCTTTTGTATCGTTCTTTGTCTCCATTGTTTTCTGAACCAATTCCAAGAGTCGTTCCGAGAGCTGCATGGCGGCCCACAAATCTAATTGACTCAAATTGTTTCTTAAGACCCACATAATTATTGCTACACTGCAGCTGTTTCTTGTCGTTGTAGAGTCATATACATGGCTAGGAAAAGATAACTATTGAATGTAAACACATCTTCCGGCTAAATGCCTTGAGTATGATGTTAACATTTTCACCCAGGTTTGACTAGGAAACAAAAAAACCTGCAGTAATGCTCCCCAAAACAAGTGGGGAATAGGCTGGAATATTGATGAGGCTATTTTTACCGTCTTGTTTCCTTCTTCTCTTGTCACAAGTAGCTGTGTTATGTCATCTTCTTCTAACTACAAAACAAAAACAGTTTCCCAGCATATGGAATTATTGGACAGATTTGCACCACAGAACAAAAATACATTTAAAGGAAGAAAACCACCCTTGAAGCCAATTTTTCTTCCCTCTGCAAGAAATGCCTCATTTTCTGCATGCAGCCTAAGATGGAGGTAAGACAGTCATTGCTCTGGTCTTGGAAGTGTTTCATGCTTAGGAAGTTTTCAGGAAAAACGAGAAACTGTATATTGGTTTTTTGGCCTGGTATTTTGCAAATATGAAGCATTAACTATCCACAATACACAGAGAATTCTTTGTGCAAGTTTGAGGATCCATCTATTCAGCTAAAAATAATACACATGTATGAGTTTCAAATGACTTAAAATAATAAGGCCATCAGATTAAAAAAAGGTAAAGTCACTGCTTACGAGCCAGAAGGCCCATCAGGCCGGTCCTTATCTCCGGTTTCCGTAGCATGAAGCGACTAGGAGTATTTCTACTCCCCCCTGGACGGGATGCTAGTCCATCGCAGGGTACCCCCAGCATTAAATTTGCCGGTACCCATTTATACACCTGGGTGGAGAGAGGCACCGTGAGAGTAAAGTGTCTTGCCCAAGAACACAATGCAATGTCCCCCCGCCAGGACCCGAACCCAGACCACTCGATCCGGAGTCGAGCACACTAACCATGAGGCCACCGCGCCTCCCACATCACAAGGCCATCAGATAGTCAATTATTTTTCTTCTTCCTCTAATATGCAGAGTGAAAAGATCCAAAGAAAAAGCAAAAAAATAGAGGAGCAAAGAAATGAAGAAAGGAACAACAACAATGAAAACTTTTTATCCTAAAACAACCTGCAGATTAAAGTGAATAGAAGTACATGTACCTGTTGGCGTAGATCTGCCTCAAAATGTTTCCGCTGAGTTTTCATTTCTTCCACTTTGGACTAGGAGTGGTAAAAATAAGAAAAATATCGTTTTTGGTAACTTTATGTCAAACAAAGAAAACAATAAAAAGATAAAAGTCCTTACTATGAGATTTCTTAGTCTCTGAACTGCACCATCATCAATAGGAGCTTTAAAAAGTAAGATAAAAAAACAAGTTCAAAATTAATACCAATGACGTACTATTTTATAAACAAGCAGGAGTGTTTTATCGGGTTTTAAACCATGAGGTACGTGAAGCTAACTGGTTTTAGACCTGATAAAACACCACCTGTGAGTATTATTATTATTATTATTATTATTATTACTATTGGTATACATGAAAAACAAGCTACTTGCCTTGTAGTATGTTTTATATACATGTATTAAAGAATTTTAATGAGGAGTGATTGTGAGTATTAATTTTAAAGCTCATGCACATGACGTTTTGTCCATGACCTGATGGACTGTTTTGCTTATGAATTATTGATATGTTTTTTTGAAATAATAATAATAATAATAATAACAAAATCATCTTATATAGCACTGTATCCATAACAATGCCCAAAGCGCTGAAAATTCAAAACAAAAAGTAAATGAAATAATACATATGTTACAAATTAAGAAAAACTCTTAATAAAAAGAAATGTCTTCAGCTTTTCCTTAAAAGTGGCTAAAGATTTTTGAAAGAGTTAAAAGAGCACTTGCTTAACTCCAATGAGGCCAGGGTTTTAATGTTAACAGAAACTATGAGTGGCCTGATTTTGTACTGGCTCTCAAGCCCTGCTAAACCCTCCTGCCACAATGACTAACGAAGGATACAACTACACTGAATAAGCTGATTTTGGTTAGACATTTTTCAATAACAGATGGTTATTTGCAGTTCTGCATTACAATGAACTTACTGTCTATGATGTTGTGCGATGGTAATGCTGCTAAAAGCCCCTCTGGGGGTCCCGCCAGTAAGTCCAAGTTATGCTTGTGCTCTTGAAACACTTTAAGAAGTTCACCATTGGTCTGCATCTGGAAGAATAATTTAAGAATTTCATTGAATCATGCTTTAAAGTGAATAATCATGCAGCTTTCACTCATTTGGCCAACATGAACACATCCTAATTTGTCAAAATTTATCTGAACAAAATTCATAAAACTTTCACCATGGGTACTTTGTATGAAGATAACTCTATGAGCAAATTATACCGACCATTCTACAAACAGTGCAGGTTAGTTTGCAAAACACTTAAAGCTCAAAGGAAAATCTGTGATGATCGACAATCTGCATGGCCTTGCAGCTATCAGTTCTGGCTCGATAACTACAGTAACTAAAATTAAAATTCACTACAAGTTCCAAATGCATTGAAATTAATTTTGTCAAACTTCACTCAACATATTCCCCCACCTTGCCGTATTGAACAAATACACACCAAAAGAGAGGCGGCAATAACAAGAACATAAACAGCACAACTAACAAACAGGCAAAATAACACATGCTACAGCAATTGACTAAGGAAATTAAATTTACTGGATGTTGCTAACAAGGCCATTGATTTTCATTACTTACCCCCCCCCCCCCCCCCCCCATGACCATTTTTAAGGGTGCAATAATTATTTCAATGAGTGCCTCGACTTTTTTAAACTTTCTTGAGGTTGGGATAATCATACTCAACCTACAGCTTTCCTATGTGATTCTTGACACTGCTCAAGTTCTTTTATGAAACTTTCCCTCTCTGGGGGTGCAGTCATTGGACCAGCAAGCTCCTACAAACAAATTTATAACAAGAAAAAATTTATTCATGTTAAGTCCTTCAAATAAAACCCTAAGGAAAAGGAATTCCTACAATATGCAAGCCAACATGCAAGCCATGCACTTATTGAACCGTTTTAAAATGGGTGTTTAGACTTGAATACTGTTTATGAGCGCTCTTTGAAAGTGTTGTCAGATGCCTTGCACATAAGCCTTACAAGTCATACCTCGCTGGCTCACTGACTTGCACATTGTGCATCCCCATGGAAAAGACATGTTCTGATGATGATGTTACAGTGTAGAGTTGCAGTGTGTTACTGAGTTTTTAACAATTAAAAAAAATATGATATGTGCTCAAAGCTATGACTTTTATGTTAATTCACTCAGACACCCCCACAAAAACACTTCTTCTCTCTCAGTTCACTGAAGTCAAGTCTTGCTGGGCAGGGTAAATACCTGGATAGGTGAACCACTGGAAATACAATGTATGACATGTTGTAGGATCACAGATCAAAGCAGGGACTGCATAGCGGTGAGTAAGAACTTGCCTCCGGACAATGTGGACAGGATTAGGATTCACACTCGGGTAGTGGATGAGTTTGCAACGCTTGAAACCCAGTTCAAACCTGTTCTCTGGGTTCACCAGTGCCTTTCTTACCACAAAATAATAAGAATAATTATTATAGCAGCTTACGACACCAACAAGGGTCATATGGGTGAGCTGTAAATACATGTATGTGTCCCATACTAAGCACAGTGTAATTACAGGACTATGACTGAAATGTCAAGTGGTGCCACATTAATTTTGCAATGATAACCTGCAGTTCCTCCTCTCTTTTCTTATCTTCTTCCAGTATTTTTGATAGAGATACCAAAAGTTCTTCGACCCTGAATCCAACCTTGGTCAGCTCTGAAAAACGAAACGGTTACATTTCTGTCATTTACTATAGTCAGTGGTCAAAAAACTGATAGCCAGCTAAGTGGAGGCAACCAAATCCCTATTTGTGAAAAGGTCGAATTAACTGTCCACTTGACTTTAGCAGCTGAAGTACATGTACCTTCCATGTTATTTTCTGCCTCTGTTAAGTTTCCGTCTGTCTTGAGAGAACTACTCTTCTGTTTGATGGCATCTGAGAAAGAGTAAATACAAGTGCAAAATTTGAACATTCTATAGTTGTACCTAATCTGGATAGGGCACAAACACTGCCTCTAGCTATTCAGCTTAAGTGAACAAACAAGTTCTTTTTAAACTTAAGATTTCATTGTTTTGACACAACCATAACAAAACTAAGATCTACATGTACACACCTATAGATAACACTAATGTTAAGACATTGAGATAACAGACTTCCCAAGGTCTATTGTGCAATTCTGAATACATGTAAATGAATTTGAATAAACAAGCTGCCAAAAAATGGATGAACACAAAACAAAAGATCACCACAGAATAGAGAACATAAATTAGAAAAGTACAAAATAAGGGGGGAAAAAACATTCGCGATGTACCTGGAAGCACGTCATATCCTTCTGGCTCCAATAAATCATCAATGTGCAGGTCACTGAGAGCTTTACTGAAAGAAAAATATCAAATCAAATGTCTGAAAAAACAGTAAATTATTAAGGCATCGTTCACCTGCCAAGCGGCTTCTATCTCACAAGGCTGTGAAGAGATTATAGTATCTTTTGCAAATCCAGTGTCATCTCTTATAATCATCTTCTTCAAGGTGAAATAAAAAGGTAACCAACTCAACTCAATCCTTATATTTAGGTTTCCAAAAGAGCCCTCACCCTGCTACATGTAAGTCAGTGAATGTATGTACATTAATTCCACATTAATTCCATCCGTGTTCCTTTAAACCACCACAGCAATGACCTTAATATATATACTTTCATTCACTGAGTCCTTCACGGGAGGCTGGTATTTTTTACAGGTCACAGGTCATTGTTTTGCCAATACAGAAAGTATCCTTTAAACATTTATAAAAGCTAACCTTAAGCCTAAAAACTTTAATTTGTTTAGGCCTAATTAGGCCTAAGGTTAGCTTTAATGTATATTAAATTTTAGGATACTTTCTGTATTGGTAAAGCAATGACCAGTGACCTGTAACCTGTAAAAAAAATACCAGCTGCATCACGGAAACACATGAGCCTGGAACAAATTGACCTGCTCTCAAATGAGTCAGGTCTCATAGCTCAGTTGGTAGAGCATTGCCCTGGCGTTGCAGAGGTCATGGGTTTCAAATCCCACTGAAGCCACCTGAATTTTTCAGACATCAACAAGAGACAATTGCTTAAAACAATTATTGTCCAGCTATTAGTGCAGGGATCACTTCACTCTTTCATAATGGCCTTACATTGCAAGCACACATTATTTTACATCAAATTAACTGGAAAAGACGCCAGTCATTGAGTAGAAAGGACTCTAGACTTGTTTCAGCCTTACAGTAGATCACATATTGAAGACACTAGCATGAGTGTTGAAATGTTGGGTAATTACTCTTTAACCCTTTCATTCCCAAAATCTAAACGTTTATTCTCCTAACTAGTACCATAGGTTTCTTTGTTGTGTAGGCATGAGAACTTAAAGTATATCGAGGTCTCACCTCAAATGCTGATAATAATCTTCATTTTCGATACCTGTCTGACTGACATTTCTTTGAAATTGTGAGGAGAAGTTACATACTGATCAATCCTGGGAGTTGAAGGGTTAAACCAGACTAGGATCAAACCACGTCTGTGTGCCTAAATTCCATTTTTTGTGCCTTTCAATGACCTGCATACTTATAAGGTTTAAATCCAATCAACTGCTTTATTTTAAAGTTACTGTAGCACCTGTCAAAGTAAAAGGACGTCTTTTCAGTGGGTCACAACTAGCATTGTCATTGGTTGATTTTGATCCATTTTGGCAGCTTCTCTTTTTTTATGGTCTGCTAATTGTCATTGTAACCACAAGTGGTAGAGCCGATAAAAAAAGAAGAAGCCTCATAATCTGGATATTTAAAAAAGGCAAAGTAAGGTAGTAACAAGGAAACAAACCACTAACCTTAAAAGATGATTTTTGTTTTCAATAGAACCAACATATCTCCTCAGTAACTTTGCTTTCTCTTCACTATGAAAAAAAAGATCTCAGTACTTAATAATATTTTACATTATTTATTTATTAATTTTTTATTACACAAATCTTTGGTTACACATTACGTGTTAGCCAAGTTTTGGAATGGCTGTTAGGTTCAAATCCACAACCATATTATTTAAAATGTGTTGCAGTTCAACATGAGATTTAGGTTTAAATGGTGGAGGGGGGTTAAACACAAAGCAAAGCTCCAAATAGACCTTTTTGCAGATACGGCGGCCATTTTGATTTCTATTGTTTCGAAAGACATTATGGGAAGCTCAGGGGGCAAATTAATATGTATTTGCCCCCTGGGCATCTCATAATAGCTATTCGAAACAACAGAAATCAAAATGGCCACTGCATTGGTAAAAAAGGTCTATTACTTCAGTATACATAACAAAAACCAGTTCTGAACAGGGCCAACTCTATGTTGTACATGTACTCTTGGCTTACAATTCAAA
Organism: Montipora capitata; assembly: GCA_949126865.1. Classification (NCBI taxonomy): domain Eukaryota; kingdom Metazoa; phylum Cnidaria; class Anthozoa; order Scleractinia; family Acroporidae; genus Montipora; species Montipora capitata. The sequence goes on along the minus strand of OX421458.1, from coordinate 1,006,409 downwards.
AACAATTAAGGGCGGTAAGGTGGAGCCAATAGTTTATAGCCTACAAGTCGCCATACCCTGACCCATTCCGTCTTTCCTCAGATGATGTGTACAGCAATATGCAGGCTAATAAATGTCTTCATTAGGACAATGAAATGGGTGCTCTGGTTTCTCTTTCCAATGACCTTGATAATGCACCCTTCTGTGGGGATTCCGCAGGAGTCAACTCAGAGCATTTTAACCACAAATTAATGACACAATGATAAAATGTAATGAAAGAGATTGAGGCACAGAAGGCATTACAGCAAATGGAAAAGTGTGAGACTAAAATTTTTGTCTTGACAAAAGCCTCCAGGCCTCATGACAGCTACATGTATCAAACAAGAGTCTGGTACCAATTGCTGATTGCTACATGTATGGGCTAAAAACACCAACAATGTGATCTCTAATGAAAACAAAGAAAACCATCTCAACAAAAGTGACAAAAGTACCTGTAAAGGGAGGAGTCCGTGTGTGCACCCATTGGAATGAGTCTTTGGAAGATGTCTGGCCCAGACACTGAGGGGTCATTTGGCTGAAATGGAATAGGCTTGACCAGAGGTGCAGCTGCAAAATACAAACAGCTCTTAGTGGATCTTTTACACAGTCAAATACATGTATTATCTGATTGGTGGTGGCATTTAGAATCAGACTCTATGCACTGGAATTGCCATTGAGTGTTTAGTGTTGGGTTTCCCATTCATGGCTGTACCCCTTGGAAAGACTCTAACAATTCACAATCAATTATTTTTATAAACTAATGAAAAAAACGTCAGGATGCAGCTATTATAATGGCTCTAGAGTTTAATAACGGATACAAAAAAAACTTACAATGGTAACAATATACTTGAATGAAGCACGCAACTCTGACAGCAACTTAAGAAGTACTAAATAAAGACAGCGACATGTAACACAAATCTTATTATTTGTTCACAGAAAAGGTTATAAAAGGCATGACAGCCTGCCAGCACAATAATAAAAATACAATGAACTTTATAGCAACAGTCACTGTGACATTTTACTGAGTTTAAGTCTCAAAAAAATGGGCAGCCCTCCTAAGGCAAAGCCAGGCCATGGGTTCCTAGTTTAACCAATCTTGTATCTGCTATCAGTCTGTTCATAATTACAGAATGAAAGAAAAGGCATATGCATCATTGGGTTTTCAAAAAAAAACCCAGCTGCCAGTACATGTATACGTATTACTACCTTCAGTTCAGTTCAGTATAAGTATACATAAGTTGAAGGATTAAAGAGGACGCATCGATTCTGTTACTCTGAGTTTCGCTCGTCAGACAAAACTTAATATATGGATATGTATTAAAGTACAAGAGATATCAAATAATCAATAAAAGAAAAGCATAAGACGAGGATGCCCATGGATATAGAACCATTAGGGCTTATTTGGGCTACAGGCACCTAAAAAAAATTACAAAATATATAAAATGATAATTTTAGGTGTGTCTGATTTAATTTGTAAACAAATTTAGGTTAAAAAGCAAGAACACAGACAAACAAGCAAGTAAATTTGTAGGGAATTACATTTTCCTTACTTCTAATTTTAGGAGGAGCAAATAGCGACAGGTTCAGGAGAACATACACTCAGTGTAGATTCTGAATTCTTGGGCAAAGTGGGCTTTGTAAAAACACCCTTTAATTGTTACAAATATTAAAATCACAAGTTTAAAAGGCAACAAAGTTAACATACCTTTGATTTCTGGCAAAGCATCTAGTTCAGGAACAACTTCATGGTAAATGAAGTCATTATCCTTAACAGCTCCTTGTAGCCTAAAAGACAAAGATAATTATTTTATTTAAAATTTTAAATTATTAACAATCACAATGAATATGTTTTTGAAGTAATTATCATTGCATCCACTGGAAACTCAGAAATGTTTTCCCAGTCACATGGGTCATCAAAATATAACAAACAGCAAAAAATAAAAATCTCATTGTCATTAAGACGTTTTTGTGGGATACAATGTACATCAAATCTAATTAATGCTTAATTTATATTTTGTAATCTGCCCCTGCTCCTTTAGCGCCTATAGATATTTCAGACAGCTGCCAATACCATATTTGTTACATGTTTAATATTAGTTTTACCTTTTTCTTTTAATGAATTTGTGTGTTATACGTGCAATAAAGGTCGTTGCTATTGTTAGTTGTGTTTGTTCACTACGCTGCACAATCAACATAATAAAGTGCAATACAATGTATACGTACTGCTTTTAAAATAACCCATTGACTCCTCAGACAACCTAGGATGTCCCCAATTGACAAGTAAAAATAATCGTCTAGTGTTAAACAGAGTACGATCTCACTCCCCGGTTAAGGGGGACATAGTTTTTCGTGAGTGATTAACCCATTGACTCCCAGGGGTTCCCCATCATTGACGAGTAAAATTGTCTGGCGTTAGACAAAGTAAAATACCCTGGCATTAGACAGAGTAAAATACCAAGTCTGGCTGGTTTCAGCCGGTTTGGACGTCAACAGGTTAAGGGGGGCATTAAGTTTTTCAGTTAGTGATTTCCATCTGCTATTCCAAGGACACCGTGCATGTTATAAAGAATTAAGTTTGTTAAATCGAGGTTCACTGTACTTTTAACTTTCAACTTTAAATAAATTTAAGCACAGTACATCACATCGAAACTTACTTGTTACTCACAACATCTACCAGAAATTGTAACAACTCCTGAGTTCTTTCAGGCTGTCCCTACAAAAATTTCAAAATTCAAAAATTAATCATCTGGCAACGGGAGTGTCTTAATTCCTCTACTTTCATTTACAGGATACATGTGTCTTCACCCACTGCATTTGTGTGCAAGTCTTTTTGCGGAGAGGCCTACAGTTTACTGACTAAATAAGAAGACTAGAAGTCAATGCTAACCTTTGCAGATGGCATTAATTTTCAAAGGCACCATTTTCCCCTTAGTTATTCTTAAGACCAGAGTGCTGGTCCAGGGTTTGAATCAACTACCATCCCCACTAATTATTGTTACCTGCCATGGCCATGCATTTGAGCCACAGGGTGAGTGGTGTTGAAGATACATGTATTTTACAACAACTTATCATCTTTGTCTGTACAAGCAAACATTGTTTTCATTGCTGCAGTCATTTTGTCTAGTAAATGTACCCATGACTTGAAATTGTCTCTGCAATTTGCTTTGGCATTAGGAGACAACCAAAATCAAGAATCTTAGTGTAAATTTAATTTTGAACTAAAAATAAACAGCTACAGAAATTTATATCATTATACTGATAGCACTTGTAAATAAACATTTATTATAAATCACCTTGGATGTTTTTTGTGCTTCAGTTATCTTCTGTGATGCTGCTTTCAAATATGCTACCTAAAATAACAAGAAATTAAAGACAGTGTCACGCTTCAATCAAGAATTCAAAACAAATCAAGATCCAAAGTAGGCTGCTTGGTACATACCTTTTCTCCAAATTTCTGATTTTCATCTGCATTATTTGACATGTATATCTGCACAAAAGGGAGAGTCAAAGTCTTCAACTAAACCCGCAGTAAATGTGTTAAAAATTCACAAGTTTTTCAAACCAGCAATATCATTGGGCTTTACTGTACATGTAGTTTAACAAGACCACTTAAGGAGCTTCTTATTTTGACTGTTACATTCCAGTAACAGCATTTAGAGAGATTAACCACAAGTTGAGGCTAAAGAAAATGCGACTACAAATTCTTTTTGTTGTCAAGAATGCTAAATACATGTAGATTAGTGACGCAAACTCAGCAATTTCGCTAAACTTCGCAAATAGGCAATTGAGTGGCATCAACTTCTTGCATCTCGATTGGCACTCTTAATTGTTAGAGTCATACTACGTCTAGAGTTAAACTGAAGATTAATCTATCAATTATTATTTTAAAACTGATCATGATATATTCATTTTGGGAGACAGCCAAATATAAAACAAAGCAGTTTCATGTCACAAGAGGTGGTTATTAAAAAATAATTAAGGTGAAATCAGATATGGTGGATAGTGAACACTAATTGAGCAGAAAATTTTTGTCCCATTATTTCCAATGACATAATTATCTTAATAAAATAAATATTCTGCTCCGAATTGGTGATGTTTTATTTTCATAGCTGCTTCAAAGTTGCTAACCACCGCTTGAAACTTTATGCTGCTTTGTTTACAAAGGTTTTATCTTTCAATTTAATTTATAAAATATTATTGCCCATTACACCAATTTATACAGTGTACCATGCCCAAGATAGGAAACTTGATTTGTTTTTTTCTCTCTTGCTACTCTGAAGCACATTCCTATATTGGGCCACATTCAGACCAATTTGGCTTACTCATTACCCAATTCAAATCCCTCAGGGTTAGGATTCTTTGTGTAATTACATTTCAATGATAATGTTGCATTCACATCTAAATGATATGGAAATCCTTGGAACAAAAATGTTTTATTGCCAAGGGATTGAATTGGGTACAACACTGAGTTAGCCGAATTGGTCTATTTATATCTTGAGACAATACATGGCCTGGTAGGATTAATGTAATGGTAAAAAGTAATAACGAAGATGAGTATGTCCCAAGAAAAATTTTGGAAGTAGTCTCTCTTGCCTGCCCACAACTACAGGTCAGTATTATGAGATGACCTGATTAGCCACTATCATTTCATCCATTTACCGGTAAAAACAACTTCTAGAATAATTGTTACTTTGCCGGTATACTTACATATGAAACAACTAGGAACTGACAACATTTAATTTTCAAAATTTTTGCCCACATCTACACAAAGAGAAATAAAGGTACATGATTAATGGTTGCAACATTTTAAGAAATTAAATCAAGCTAATAAAACTAGAGGTAAAAAAAAAATTGCAGTACAAGGAAGAGGTGTACTTTGTGCTACATACATATATTAAGTGGCATTGTTACATTCATGCCGCTAATTCCATTTTTACCCAGTGATTGCCAGGAGTGAGGCTTAATAGATTCTACTCTATTTAACACGGGCCGATTTTACTCATCAATGGGATGGGGGCAGGGAAGGGAGCAGTTCAGGAGTCAATGGGTTCGCCTCCCCTCTATACCATTGACACTTTGGAATGAGACTCAAAATAGATTTTACTCTGTCTAATACCAGACGATTTTACTCGTCAATGGGCAGCGGTTCAGGACTCAATGGGTTATAAGTGATTCAAGTGTGCCTATTAACTATGCCAAGATAAATTTCTCCACCTACCCATGCCAAACATATTTTGCCATCTGTAGCCAGAAATTCTAAGTTTTCATGCACTGTAAAACTCAACAAGCCTGTACTTAAAATTTGCATGGTTGAGCTAGTGAAAGCACTAGTCTTTAAAATCTTTGAGACAACATCACAAATAATATCTGAAGGATTACTTTGCATTGCAACAATAATATTATTGTTTCTCCAAAGTGGAATGGAAAGCTTTTTGCGATGCTTTCTCAGGGTTACATTAGATGGACAACTGACTACCAATTTTGTTGCCTAGTACAAAACTAATTAATTTTTTACTTTTGCAAAACAAAATATCTTGAGGTTATTCAGAAAGCATTAATATTATTTACTTAATTAAACCTGGATATGGATATACTGTATCTACAAAAATTACTATAATTTTGAAAGAAACTCTACATAATTTGAGACACATGTACCCACCTTAGCTTTCCTTGAACCCATGTACGATGGACCTTGCGAATCCAGAAACTGTAAAGCCTGATTGTAGTAATCGTAGACCTGAAGACATATGTGTCCTGTACATGTAAGTTCATTGCAGTAAAGTTCAACAAAGCATAAAAGCTCATGAAAATGTGTTGGCTGACCAAAATAATAATATTAATGTATTCATTCTGTGGTTCACATCCCTTTTAAATAAAAACAATGTACATGTACAAAAACAGCATAATACTGAATATCACAGAAAACTAATGTTTAACTATTCTTGAGTTGATATTCAAAAAGTAAAACACATACATTTCACTTGGACACTCTTGCTAAAGGTCATTTTTAAACTTAAGGGGCCAGTTATTTAAACAAAGTCTAAATTAAGCCGCGGCTTAAGACAATTAGTGGACCTCCAAATCTTTTTATAAGCAGTATATTTTAAGTAGATAAATTGCTGTCTAGTTTGGAATGCAAACCTTCTTGTTATCATCAGCGGCAAACAATATTAAGATATGATTGTTGGCAATATTGCAAATGGCTTAGAACGCGGTTTTGTTACACATTGTCTAAACTATGTTTTAATAATCGACCCAAGGTGTTTTCAAAACTTTTCCTGCCAGACAATTCTAGACAAATTACGTTCAGCTACTATCATGTCAAATTCACCACTTCTGTTTAACTATCTCATTCTGTTTTCAGTCCATCTTCTTCCATTGGTGAGCTTATGTCACTCAAAAAGAGCTACATTTAATAGGGACCTTAAGCAAGGATGATAGACGACAACAGCTACAAGAATGTTGTCTAAAATCTCGCCCCTGTTCTTCAACAAATGAGGAAAGCAAAAAAAAAACATTTGTGACTTGCACAAACCCATTTTCCTTTGCTTTGAGCAGGTTACATGTAATTGCTTCGAATTCTGATTTACTCATCGCGCTGTCTGTGCCACTTGTAATTGGTTAGAGTAATTGCTCTGGTTTAGGTTTTACAACAGTCAATCCAAAAGCGTTCTAATATTTTTAGACAATGTTCTTGCAGACGTTATCATCGTCCTTGCTTAAGGTCCCTATAATATTGAACTGTGAGAAAGGGAAAGGATAGAGAGCACTTTAATTTCGTATGACTATGAAAAATTTTGATAGGTCGTGGTTCAATCATTCCCTTCTACTTTTGTTATTAGTTAAATACCACAATTGATGCCCACTTCTTAAAACCAGTAGTACAAACACTGGTGACATTGCTCGAAAAAATTTAAGGAGCTATAGTTCAAAATGCGTTAAAGACTTGCCGGCGTGTGCGGACAGACAAATCACTCCATGCACTATGACATTACTACGGAAATTATAGCACTTAATAGCACTTAAAAGTTAATAAACTCTATGAGAAATGTATTTGTGAATATTTGCTTGGCAATTCGCTAAATCATACATGCACTTAAATGCCAAACTCAAGAAACATTTTCCTTTTCCTTCCAATTCTGCTTTTGCTTGTTATCCAAAAAATTCACAATGTGAAAGGCAAATGCGCAGTTAACGTATACCTGAGGGGTACTGTAGCCTATTTACCAAAATTATCCTTTGAAATCACATGGAATATCACCTGATACTCAGAATAATAATTGTTTTATTATTCAACACAGTGATGACCAAGCACAATTTTCTACGTTTATTGGAAAAAAAATTTGGAAAAACTACCATTTTTCTCCGTGACAGACAAAATTACGTATATTGCAGGATACACTTTGAGTATGCACGACGAATATTGGGCATTCTATGACCATATTTGGACATTGCCACAATGTGTTGAATAATAATGGTAATTAGATGTACTGTGACCGGCAGGTACAAAACACACTGTCAGGTCACAGGTCACAGGTCAAAGGTCCAGGTCATCATTTCACCAATATGAATTAAAGCTAACCTTAGGCATACAAAAGTTCTTAGGCCTAATGTTAGCATAATTTTGCAAATGGTTAGGGTTGTTTCATGTACATTGGACCTGTGACCTGTGTTTTGTACCTGCCCTCCATGACATTTACAAAATTTTGCACACTCTAACCAAGCGAATTTATGGACAAAAGTGCTTATATTCTGATTGATGGTAGTTTAATGACCCAGCCCTGACATACTATCAACTCCCACTCACACAAACAACACGCGGAAAAAAAAAATTTGCAAAGTGTGGACACGATTGAATTAAATCAACCATACCTGCATACTTATTCTTGCTATAAGGGAATCCTTCCGTGAATCTAAAATGGACTTCTCTAATAGACACTCCTGCGCTTGGCCCTAAACAATTTAGAAATCAATGTAAATGTGCAAGACATCAAATGAAATTTAAAGTATTTTGACATAGAATTAGGAAAAAACTGCACCACATGTCAAGTCGGATTTGCAGAAATATTAGTAACGTTGATTGTATGGATAAGGTCTGACTTCGTAGACATTCCAGCTGGAGTCCTATTTTGTTTTCGTCGTCTTCCCTTGAATCGCAACATGCAGGTCATTTGAGGTGAAATCTGATCGGCATGACACAAGATAACATAACTTTTAACAGGTGGGCGGCAGTGGAGTCGAAAAGAAATTACAAAGTACACCTGATCACAGGTTAGCTCACAACAACAGGTACTTGTAGTATAAAAATATAATATTATTATTAATTTTCAAATCCAACAGCACATGCTGAAAGAACCTAACTACAAGAAGACCTTTTGGCAAGTTTCAAGAGGTTCGATTTGAATTTGAGGCATTACTCAGTAACCAGTGGTCAACAGAAAGAATCCTAAACATTCTTTAAAGCTAACCTTAGGCCTAATTACATTGTAGGCCTAAACAAATGTTTTTAGGCCTAATGTTAGCATTGGTAAACAGTTGGGGTTGTACCAAAGGAAAATTTCAATATGTGCACGTTTTTAGCAAAATAGTAATGTGCCCAAAATGGCAGACCAAAATTACTAATTTGCAAAACGGATTGAAGTTTTCTGGGCACGTATAACTGTAGCCGTTTACCAATGCTAACATTGGGCCTAATATTAAGTATGATTAAGGTTACCTTTAATAAATGTTTACGATTATTTCTGTATCATTTCGTTTCACTTTTGTTGCGCAAATTAGTGTATTAAAGCCCTAATCAAACCCAAACCAAATGCATGTAAGTCTATTAAACATCCTAACCACTCGACCACATTGCCTCTCAAAACACTGCCAGACAATACGCAGTATAAAGCTTCTATCAGCTTACCAACATTACATTTGCATACATCTGCAATAAAGCACTAGCCATGTCGAACACTGCATCACTAGCAAAATTGTCCTATCAAGAAAAATATTCCAAAAAAAAAAAATTTTCAATAACATTGCACAAGACTTGTTAGTTAGTATCAAATCTATTCAGCAAATTACATTATTTTCTTTCTACAAGGATTGTATGCATACAGTACATCAAAACCAAGAATAAAAAAGATTTATCAGAAATAAATTTACTTACAATGAAATGTTCAACTTTACAGAAAGAGCCAGCCTAGGATTTAAAAAAAAAGTAAGTTTTAGAGGACCAGTGATTCTGATGAATATTCCAAATATATGATTTGCCAAATGTTGTACAAATATTACATTTTTAACCCTTTACCTTTTAAGACTGACACTAATAAATAATATTTTTCACAGGACTTCTAACTCCAGACGATTTTGCTCATCAAAGGGGGCTCTTCAGGGACGAATGGGTTAACAACATCTAGGTCCACCCAAAGACTCTGTCCCCTTTAATTAAAGGGGACAGACTATTTGGGTGGACCTAGATGTTGTTAACCCTCTCCCTTAAGAGTGATACATGTACTTATAGATTTTAATCTGTCTAACGCCAGATGATTTTATTCGTCAATGGGGATCTCTCCAGGGATGAATGGATTAACAACATCTAGATCCACTTAAAAACTATGTCCCCTTTAACCCACTCCCTCCTAAGAGTGACACTCATAGATTTTACTCTGTCTAATGCCAGACAATTTTACTCGTCAATGGGGGCCTCTTCAGGAATGAATGTCCTCTTTAACAACATCTACAATCTACAATCCAATTCCGTAGCTGGAATGCAACACAAAGGCCCCTGCAACAAAGCCCATAAATGCGAACCCCCGCACATGGACCCTGCAAACCGCCGCTGACTGCATTGGCTCAAGTTTAACTTAGCCTAAATTACATTCAGCCACATCGGTCAAGACAATTCCCACTTTTCCCCCTCCCCCCATTACAATGTTGATTTTTCATGGTGTCCGAAGTCAAGAGTAGTTCATCAATCGCATAAATGTTTCAACACTGTCTAGGGGAAGGGGTGGATGCGACAAAGGCAGCGAAACAATCTCGTGCCTCATATAATGATGGAAGCATGAACAGTAAATTCTCTACTTTTCGGCCAAATTTGACAAGTGTCTCAAAGTCTTTTGACCAGGATTGCAGTGTCCCCTTTAACCCCTTCCATCCTACACAGTAGGACTGTACAAGTAACACTTTCAGATTTTTACTCTGACACCAGGAAAAAATTGAACCACAACATCAATACCAACTGTCTGTACCTTAAGATATTGAAATATACCAGCTGCAGCTTGGAAATGAGTACAAGCAACTTTCATACCCTGTCAGAAAAAGTTGTGTTACATACTGTATGAACACACAAAAACTGAAAATATTATGGTCCATGAATGACTAAGACTTTATTGGTAATTAAAAGTACTTTGAACTACATGTAACTAGTTTAACCAAAAGTTTCATCTCTGTCACAATAATAGTTATTATTAGCAACAATCAGTGGAGGCAAATGTAGGATGGTTAATCATGTAATGTCCCTGTGGGAAAGATGCCCAGCTAGTTGACTGGTAACTTGCCAAAGGACAACAGAAAGGACTTCAACTTGCAATCTCTGTGACACCAGTCTGATGCAATACACATTGAGCAACAAGAAAGCAAGTTCTTTGCCAGACCAGAACCCAAAAGCATTTTAGACCTACATTCACTTTGACAACATCTACAAACTGTATAATACAGTAGCTCTGATTCAGTATGATGCTGGTGACTTCAGTGCTGATCCCTGGCAGGGTTACAGTGGCAAAACGACTACTGGCAGCCATTTTGTCCGTCGAGGTGATCATCAGCTGATAATCCGAGATAGCAAGCCAATGAGAGTGCACGATTTTGTATAATCGCCTGTGTATTTATACTAATGCCAGATACATGCAATTTTACTCAGCAAAGAGTAGCAGTTCAGGAGACATCGGGTTAACAACCTCCAGATCAACTAAAAAACTACAGTACGTCTCCTTTAAGGCATCAGGTTAGCACCACCCAAAACCAAGAACAGTATACTAAAACTGGCCCATCTAGGCAGTTCCACCTCTGAATGCTGCCCAACTCTCAAGATGGAGGAACCAGAGACGTTAAACAATCAAGATGATGTTGATGATCAATTGCTGATGACTTAAATGAGGCCTTCCAAGGGGTAAAGCCAATCAAGTGACAGGAGAATTCAAAATGTCAACAACAGTGGCAGAGACCTCTTTGTAAATAAGTTGCACAACTTAATAAACAGGGACACAACAATTAAACACCAAATATGGACAGCAGGATTTTACACAAAATTTTGCACCAAACATCTAGAGCAGAGGAAATAATAGTAATATTGAGGAGGTTGCAGGGAAATTCATATAGCAATTGCAACATTTCATGAACATTAAAATAACATACACTGTCAGGTATCGACATTTGTTTGTGTTAGTTTCTGCAACATCAACACAACAAGAGTCCACAAGGAGACATGGCTGTCTTAATAAATATTAACAACATGGCTATCTTAATAAGTATTAACTTGACCTCATTTACATGTATGGATATACATGTACATTTTAACGTCTCTCTGCAAAGTACTGTACACACAAACCTCTTCTATTGTTCTGTCCTCATTGCAACCAAGCTGTGAATGAAGAGCAGCTGAAAGAGAACACACCCATATACATGTACAGTGTACACTCAAATAAGTCAAAGAAATGAAAGCATTTTAAAAGCGATCCTATAATACAAAAAATCACTTCTTTTTATTTACATTTGGAAAATGTGTAACAGAAATATGCCACCAGCAAAAATTATGCCAGAATTCTGAGGACAAGTCTTAGTAAATACAGTCATGTATTAAAAGGGCCCGGGAAGAAAACCTTAAATTCCAGTTAATTGAAATAATATAAAAAGAGAGAAAGAGCACACCTACATTACAAACAAGTTACACAACAATAAGTTAAATTGATAACTATTAATAGTTTAATTATTTCAAAATTAATTAAATGTACATACAAATGTATGATTAATAAGTTTATTAACAAACTAATAAATCATACAGTAGTTCAAAATAAGAGAATAAATTATCATTGATTGACCACTGCCATTGTATAATTATTGCTTTGCTCCATTCCTAGAGCAATATTTTCTTTTCAGAAGCAGTTTGCAAAAGCACAGCAATGTAAAACTTCTTGCCACAGTCATTTTGCAAAGCACGTGAAACTGTAACGGTTCCAATAGGTGTCGCATAATTTAGGAATTTTTTTCAGGTGACATTCTTCTCCTGAATAAAGTTTAGATTGGACTCACCTAAATTATGTAACACGGCTGCTTGTTCAAATTTTGCATCACATAACGCTATCGGCTCTTCAGAATAGAGATCAGTCCTAAACAAAAAATCATACCATAAACAAAGAACAGTGGTGTGGGGGTTATTGTGCCAGAGCCTTGACCCAAGGGTCACCTTCCTTGTGGCCTGGCTCTGTCATGTCACTGTGCTGTTTCCTTAGACAAGAAACTTTGCTCCACCCTATCTCTCTTTACTTTCCAGTTACCGCAACATAACTATTATTGGGGGTAACCCTGTAATGGACTTGCATCCCATCCAGGGAGGGGTGGGGATTGTGCAGGGGGGAGGGGGGGGCAGCAATACTCCCAGTTTCTTGGGCAAAATTTGACACCAGGAGAAGCTCAGACTGGCTGTGTGGGTCCCAAGGCTTGTGTGCACCTATTTTATCTTATTTTGCTTATTTAGTCGTCCTTGTTTTGAACAAGATTCTGGCTTGGTATAATTTTATTCTTTATCAACCTTGCACTTTAAAGTACTTGAAATAAAAATTAAAATAAAAAACAAGTTGTCGAAGACAGGCAACTAAACCCGTGAGTTTGGTTGCCTGATAAATCTGTGGTTGCCCATTATTTGGAACCCCCTACAATTAAATGCATGTGGCATTGAGATGGAATCACATGGTGATCAAGCTTGAATATCTGATAGTTCTTAGTGAGTGAACGAGTGAGTGAGTGAGTGAGTGAGTGAGTGAGTGAGGGAGTGAGTGAAGTCTTTATTGTGGCCCTCAATCACACCACACCACAATACCAGGGACTCCATGGATGCCTTCAATGCTTTTTTCAATCACAGTGTGGGATCTTAATGTCCATCAGAGCTTTTTTTAAACAAGGGTTGTGAGATGGGGCCATTTTACAGATGTAATTATAAAGGCAGCACTTTCTCCTCAGTTATTTTAAGACCCTGAGTGTTGGTCTGGCCAGAGTTAAACTCTCAACCTCCTGCATAGCAGCCCAGTGCTCAACCAACTGAGCCAACCAGTTGGGCGGTTAGTGTGCTTCTGTGGTTTTTCATGGAAGAGTGGCTTTAAGTTTTCGCATTTTCAAAATGAGGTCTTCAATCTCCATCGCCTACATGTTTGTGATACTGTCCCTCGAATTTTCCTACCTTACAATGTTTTGTAAAAGCTAGAGAGATTTGAAACACAGTCAGGTAAATGCTCAGTTGCAGCAAATTAATTATCATTAAATTCAAAGTACCATCAGAATTTACTTTTCCCAAGCAAATGCACTAATGGGATTTTTCCTGCCCTTGTATGGTCGAGCATTTTGGAATGCAAAGATGAGTACCAACCATGTAAATTGAACATTGACTGTTCCTCCATCTTCAATGGGAAATCGTGACTGAAGGAACTGCAGCTGGGCGTAGTAACGTCGCAATGTGCTGCATCCTGAGTGATCACGGGAAGGGCGGAGGGAGGCCTACATAAAAAATTACAAGAAACAACGAGTTTGCAACATTGAATCAAGCCTTTTGATAATTATCAGTAAGTACATTTTACATTTTGTTCATCCTAAGGAGTGGATTCTTAATTTCTTGGCAGTAGTGTGGATTGACACAGATAATACATATTTGCATAATTATTTAATAATGATGATGATCATCATCATAATGATAATAGGGAAGATCTGACATGAAGAGAGCATCATGAAATTATTGACAGCTTATTAGAACAATATGGATACCCAAGGTTGCTGGTAGTAACTTTGCCAAAAACAACATACAACAACTAGAATGATTAAGGAAGAGGAAAAAAAAAGGAAAGGAAACGCAGTGAGGTCTAAAAGAAGGTTAAAAGCTTAAAACTTGTTACTCTCCTCCTCAGTAACATGACCTAGCATGAATCTATGCTAGCAAACAAACGACTGAGATAATTATTGAATTAGAGTGCCAGAAACTAGGGGTGGTCTTTCATATAGATGCAATGCATAAATGGCGGCCAAAAATGTATTCTTTTGTTTATGCACTAATTAGACTGACTAGCCTCGCTCTCAAGAAACATTTCTTTTGTATTTTGTCCATGCAAACGAGGCTAGTAAGTCTAATTAGCACATAAACAAAAGAATATTTTTTTGGGCACCATTTATGCATTCCGTCTATACCAGATCCGAAATAATTAATGCCCATGAAACAAAAGGGCAAAGGAACATAAAAATGCCCAATTAGCAAGGCCTAATTGGAATAACAATGGTTCCTTTGCCCTCGGCCATTTTTGCCCAGTATGTGAAAGTCTCCCCGAAACTAGAAGAAATGACATCATAGGATAAAAGCCAAAAAAGTAGACAGATTATCCATACAAAATGTACCAATTACGGTCTAAAGCTTGTGCAGCAAAGCATAAGGGCTCTACTAATTGGGCAAACTGTAATTCAAATCAAGTATCATGACATTAAAGAAATCAAACTGTCTGGCCATGTGAATGAAAGTTGTCATACAGTACCGCTCAAAGGTAAGTTGACAGTCACTCGCGAGTCGCGAAACTCGACTCGAGACTCGATTCTCGATCCTCGAAAATTTTGAGAATCGAGTCTCGAGTCGAGTTTCGCAACTCGCGAGTTGAGTCTTTCGAGTTTCGAGTCGAGAAAAATAATGAGCTTGATGCTTGACTGATCTCTCGAGAAATAAATTAAACAAGCAAAGTGCACTTTGACATCCAAAACAAGCAAACAGAATTGCGACCATAATTGACCATTCGTCTTTTGATGATTTTGATGATAAAGTTTCAATTCAGCTTTTGTCCCGATGGGAAAGACGCGGTAGTATTCGGAATTCCAGTTTGTTGATATTAATATTACAACGCCAACCTTCAAACGAGGCCCCTTTTTACTCTGATAAATTACATGTCCGTGGTCATTTTAGTTTGGGACTGGGTTTGTGCCTAGGGAACGCATCGGAAACTCGTGTATTTTTTTCAGAACAAGTGATTAAGATCGTGACGTTATATTTTTCTATATGCCGAAGGATAATGAAGCTAATATTTTTTTCGCGGGCCAAGAACATTGAAAGCTTGCTTAGATTCGACATGAATATTGCGCACAAAGGCTCCGTTAGCGGAATTGTTCATTTCTTCGAGACATAAATCGCTTTCTCGAGTTTTTCTCAAGTTTATGCATATTCCAAAGTCCATCTTTCTCGACTCTCGATTCTCGAGCCTCGATTCTCGCGTCTCGAAACTCAAATGTCTCGACCTTCGCGACGCGAGAATCGAGTTTCGAGGATCAAGTCGAGACTGTCAACTTACCTTTGAGCGGTACTGTATTTTGGGGAAAAAGCTTTGAAATAAACCATTATGGACTCCATGCACCATTTGATAACATCTTTACAGACATAACACTTGTTAAATTCAATCATGTACTTGTTACAATACACTGGATCTGATATCATCATCACTACTATGTAATGTACTCGAGCTCAATAGTTCAAACAATATGTGGATTTAAATATTCTTAGAGTTTGATGGAGCAGTCAAAAACTCAGCACAAATCTTCACGAATTGGACATGATTTTTCGCGTTAATTTCAAGATTTTCACCCGAGAAACCTCATGAGAAAGTTAGGTTCTGTCATAACCTAAAACAAAAAAATAAGTACGTGTTTCGTCTGCTCAAAAATGCACCTAAAATAATATTTATGATCTATGATTGTTTACTCCACTGTACATACATGTAGACTTTGTATGCGACTAATACCAACTGCAAAAAGGTTTATCAGCAGAACCACGATGCGGAAATATAAAGCGAAGCAGCACTCGGGCGAGAGAATTAAATTCCACTGGATTGAAGACCTCAAGCTTCGACGGAAATTAACAATTGCAAGCTTCTCTAAAATCGTGATGTAACTAACTGAAATCCACAAAGTGACAAAACCCACCATTCTACGGAATTCAGTTTTCGTTAAAAGTATCAAGCATAAAATCTATAAGCTATTTCCAGACAAACCATGGCCAAAAAGCGCAAAACGGACAAAAAAACTTACCGAACGCAGTTGTTCCAACTGGGAACATTCATTGTTGTAAGAGTCCGCATCTTCGTTATAATGCTCTCGGATATACTAAAAATGAAGAATAATCGTTTATGAAAAAAACAGAAACTAGGTCATCACGTCTATTTTGTTTTACCGATTTCAGTGCGGGTGTAAATTCTGTGGGAAAAGTTTCTTTTAGGTCGACATTTAGCATCAAAGATCGCGGACAACCCTCCATCTTGGTGACGTCATTGTCTGAAGGAGATGACGAAGAACCCAAAACATTTCCATACATGAAGTACTTAGATCATTAATTTGTGCACTCTATCATGCAGGAGTGGTTACTAAGAAGAGTTCTTCATCAGTCCTAAACGGTAATCGCGTCCATATAAGGTGAGACACTTCGTGACATTTGCGTGGCAAGCGCGTTGGCAGGCACAAGAAAAGGGTAGGGAAAGGGAAAGCGCGCGCGAAGCGAGGGGAAAGAGAAAGGAAGAAGCGCCTGCAGCAACGCCATTGTTTTTTTCATTCCTGCCCCCTAAATGAAATGCAAATTGGAGGAAATTGTAATTGTAGTTGTAATTTTTATCATTAATATGCAAATTACAGACATCTGCAAAACGTCTGGCTGTCACAAAATATCCAATCAAAATCGCTTATCGTTAAAAAGAAAAGAGTTCATGACTTGGTCGTACTCCAACAATGTCTGCAGAGTCAAAAGTAGCATTCGGCGCCGAAAACTTGTGCTAACCTTTTACATCGCAGAGACAAGATTCATTTGGCGTTGTGTGGGCTGAACATCTCCGGAATGTTGCGGGATTTTTCCCTCATCCGCTCCTGTACAGTTAATCTGCAGCAATGCACTAAATTGTATGCAAAGTGCTGTTAGTTCACAAGAAATTATTTCCCCTTTCCCCAGTTCCCTCCATAGATCCCTCCCGTTTTCCCTCCTTCTCCCTCCCCTTTTAACGCCTGCCACGTAGGCTGGGTTAGCGCTAATCAGCAATAAATACCATGGAAACTTATAGATTTTGACACCTATTAGCAAACCAGGTTTTGACGGATAAACAACACTCTGTTTAGGCAGAGAACAACTGCTGGGTTTGGCACTGATCTCTTGTGATTAAGGTTAAGCACTGTCTCGAAATGGTTAGCTTTCATAAATTGTCCTGGTGACACCATATTTTTAAAAACTTGGTTAAACTTCAGTAAAATCGTTTGGTACTTTATATGCACCTTATCCATTCTAGTCACGACTATATTGTTAATCGTTTCCACATTCCATCGAGTCGATCAAAACGAACAAAAAACAAACAAACCAAAATTAATCGTTGAAAACTAATTAACTATTTGCTTTAGTATAACTTTCCTGACCCATATGATAAGTTTGAAAAAAATCGAAGGTAAAATAGAGAACTTATGCGCGTGCGCATGTTCAAGTTGAGCCAAAAACTTGGAAATTATTTTCATTTCAATGATCAAGTAGGAATAACAAAAACCATGAAGGATCACCTTTGTTCAACGTCGAACTAGGAAGTTCGTGATCAGTGGACTATCAATAAGACTACCGCTTGGACTGATCGAACAGCTAAAAGATCAGTTAAGTGCAGTATTTCCACTGGGTAATTTAAATACAAGGAACATTCCTACATTTGTATTATTCTTGGAAGGAAGTGATATAGTAGGAGACTCAAACACGGTCACCCTAACCTTAACCACCACATCTCACGGTATTTTCTACAACTTTACTCGTAGATACTACTCTGGAAAGCTTCTTCTTCCCGTGAATAGAGAAACTAGCCTTTACAAACATTTCAAACATTCAGTTCAAATATTTTTTTATCAGGTACTAACTTACCAGTGAGAACACGTTTGTCAACCTCACAGGTTGCCGATAACCTGTTACTGCCCTCCCATCTTGTTATGATGCGATTAGTCCACGGCAGTTATTGCACACTTATGGGGTCAATATTGATTACACTCGGTCGAGAGCTACTTGGTTATCTCCATATTTTTGCCGCATAGCGAGGTCAGCTTAGTGCACCTTATGTAACTACAGTGATTCAAACTTTCAAAGATTCATTTGATCTAGTTGTCTTTATCACATACAATTTGACATAATTTAAGAAAAATATTCAGAAGCGCGGGTACAATAATTCCAACATTCCAGTGAGCGATGTTTCCTACAAAGACCAAAGGTTATCAAGCCGAGTGAAAAAAGTTGTGTAACTTGACTTGAATAACGCTCGAATGCAAGTATCACTGTCTGAAGAGCATGTGTGGCCAGCTTTAGTCCCTTGATGAATTGAGTAAGCATTGTAACTGTAGGGCGTGACCACGGAAAGTGAATCTGAAATTAAGTTATGATCGATGGTCGAGTGAGATGTTCAAGGGAAGAAACTGTACATGACTGCAACAAAGATTTTACACATGGTATCGATGTGCCAGTCTTAACGTCGATTGGAATCTCGAACTGACAATAAGCCGCCTTGATTTATAATTTCACTTATCAACATTATAACCGTTTAATAAACTATCAAATGTGGAAAAACAGAAGGTTTTTCGATGATAAAAAGGTCCATTAAAATTGGAAAACTAAGAATACTCATGCTCAAATGGAATCGGCTTCGAAGCGACCTTCAAACCTTCAGTCCTGAACTGTTTGGGCACGGAAATAGCATCTCGAATATCAAAAGAGGAACTCCTTATCTCGTCTCAAACGATGAAGAATATTTGTAACTACAGATAACGTCGATATGCAATAGACTGACTATTGTTGAGAAGATTTTTCTGGTGTAAATGCGATAAATTTGCGAAGCTAAGGACTTGCGTCTGTGCCAACGGTAGTGAATAATGCACCCGAAAGTGTACGTATACGTATTTATACCTCTTTCGTCAATATTTCATTGTATCAAATTGTACATTGTACATAGGCCGGAAAATGAGGCTTCCTTCCCTTTCAATAAGCACAATTCAATGGTGTTTGAGACATCTGTAACAAAGACACTTCTTCGTTAAAATGGAGGGACCTCGATCACATTTACAGTTAACTTGTGTCCTCGAGAACAAAGATACATCGTAAGTTTATTTTTTTCGACAAATAAACGAGCCACGTAGTGGTGTAAACACCTTCGGGCTCGCAGCCACTTGCCACCAATTTAGAACATACTTCAATTGCAAAGAAAGGTGTTAACCTCAGCATGCAAACCGGCTCTTTTATCTCTCTATGTTTTTCATCGCTGGCGACAGTTTTGGTACAGTGTTAAACAACTTAACTCCAAGTATCTGTTCTTTGAATTGCACTGTTTCTCGTTTACAATTAAGACGTCCTTACTTAATTATCTTCCTAAAAAACGGATTATTTTTTGAGCATAATTCTTCTCTGGTCATTGTTTTCTTTGCGGAATTTTCAGCTAAGCGTTTGTGTTAGTAGGATATCTAAAAACCTCATACAAATTATCCAATTTTTTCAATTTTCGCCTCAAACTTACATCTAAAGCATTGCATGCTCCTTCCTAGACACGTTTAAGTACTGAGGTTTCAGTATTAAAAATAAAGAATTGAATAAGCGTTCATCGAAATAATGATGCGAAAGTAACACGCTTCGAGGTTAGAATTCTCTGCATGACAACTGATGCGGCTTAGATTTCGAGTGCATCATCACGCTCCAGGGAACAGAAATTAGCCAAAGTTTAGTACCCTTAGATACATTCTCGTAGTAAACTGGAAAATAATGAGGGAAGGACAGACTTACTATCTACCCTAATGTGGCGACCTTGTACTCAGCCACAGAACAGAAATATACCAAAAATTGTAACACAGTTTGAACTCCTTTTGGACGTATAGACACATGGCATTTGTGAAGTTATATGAGAGGTATTTAGCGCTACGTTTAGCGACAAGAAACTTATCATTCGGTATTGTTCAGGTTTGGACATGATTCGTGTGTTGTGTTGTTCAAAAATAACTGTGTAAATGACGGTTCGTGTGTGTGTTGTTCAATAAACAGCTGTGATTATATTAAAAAACCATGAGACAAAAATGATTTTATTATAGAGGCAGATTATGGTTTTCTGATATATGAACGACAAGTCAGTAAGTAAACCGACAGCCTTCTAGTGTGGTGTTAATAAAACAAAGGAACAAAGATTAGGAAGCCAGCCAAACTAACGAAATCCAAGAATAAATGCTTGTTAATCCCCAGGCAAACAGCTCCTTGCAAAAATACCCCCTTCAAGATTGAAGAAATTGGAAACACAAAGAACGTTATTAAACCAAAATAGCGCATACAGGTTCTCCCACGTTGAAGGACAACATAACAAAACGAATTTAATCAAATCCTCTGAATCTCTGACAACAAAATGTAAACGTTTCAACGGTAATTTAATTTGCCGTTTTATTTCCTTAATTGAAGTTTTCATGCGTTTCTCAATAGGAACATTTATATGTAAGGAAGCAGGCGAAAAGGTCTATATTGAGGATGTGGAATTTCTAAAAAAGGTTTAAGGGCCGGAGACAGAATAACGACAAATGCAATTACAAAGATAATTAAGCAATTACACGCCAATTCTACTCCCGCTCCTAGTTTGCAGATTATTAAAGTTTTACCGCCAAAGGATTACAAAAAAAGCAACCAAGGTGTCAAAACATCAAAGCCTTTGACATCACGCTCTTGAAATCTTTTAATTTTGCGCTAAAATCAATGTAAAAGGACTTAACAACAACACTTAAACTTTACGATTATGTGGAAGGATTATTTGATATTAATACCAAACACGGGACTGTTCAATTAAAATAAGTTGAAAACATAAGGTAACAAGCCGTATGGACCCGTGGGGCAGTAGATATGGGGTATGTAACCCTAACACGAGGCTAAATACTGCCGAAATTTTTTGCCACACGTACATTTCCAATGTCACTCCAAAGTCCTTATGTTTTAAGAGGCTGTTTATCGAAAACAAAAGAGTTCAAAATGGGGTTAAGTTTGAGGCTAGACTTTTAGTTGATCATACAGCAAGACAGACCTGTTAAACAGCTAAAATAACAAGTGCCCGGGTTCGTGCATTACAAGCCTCCAAAATCGCCGAGGAGGGGCTGAAAGCTCTGGCACTGCCAATCAAATTAGCGATGACTGAACGATTTGCGAATTATGTTCAGAGCAATTACTAAAGACGTGGCACTGTCAGTAAAAGTATCACCTTCGGGACTGATTGACTCGATTCCCTGTGTTATTTTAATCAAAACTCGATTATCAATCAGGGTTCCCATTGGTCGATTCCAGGTGAGTTGTCCCCGGTCGGTTGACTGGCTCGTCGTCGTTGACAAACACCTCTTATGACGTAACGAATTAACACTGTAAGTAATTCGAAAATCCCTTTTGGATACAAAGCGCTACGCTTATTGAGTCAATTGGTCAGTTAGTGTGTATCAGTGACGGCCCTGAAGGCATTCTCCTCACCTTTAGCTTCCGGCTGTTTTATTGAGCGAGCTGCGATTTAAGTGTCCAACGTTTATCGATCTTCAGTTGTAAATAATTCGGATCAAAAGGATTATGGCCGCTTTCAGATCTTCCTTCACCATTGAGAGCATTCTTTCGCGGCCAACCCATCAACGATGCATACCGTTTACGATTCCACACCCGTGTCCAATAATCACCACCACGGCACCGGGTTTCATCGGTACAGTACTTTTCTTTCTTCAAATGATTTTGTTGCATCTCAACAGGCAGATGGGTTTCAGTCTCATCTCTCGTTACGCTATGCGCCTCATCTGTTATACGTGTGCCGATTACACGGCTCTGTTGCAGATTAGGCCGAAATTTTCCCCCCTCCTCTTCACGTGGTATCATTTTAAGATCATTACAACGAATCAAGGACTTAAACGATTTGTTGCTCTCTGATTCCCACTAACACTTTAATTCTTTCCATTTTAGATACACTTAAACTAATAGCGATCAGTTAAGGTTTCAACATTTTACCGCGATGCACATCTAACAGATGGTTACCATTCTTGCGAGAAATCCACATCAGTGAAGATTATCAGACCGGACGGCTCTTCGTCTTCGTTCTTATTTTAGCTTATTTTCATGTTTGAGCGTAATTATTTTTCAGGGTTTCCGCGCTTTGGCGATCTTCTTCGTTCGCAGCCAAAACGCAAACGGCGACACCGTACAATATTTACAGAGGAACAGCTTGACCTTCTTGAAGGAACCTTTCAGAAAACACACTACCCCGACGTGATTTTAAGGGAAGAGCTTGCTATTAAAGTGGCCTTAAAAGAAGAACGCGTCGAGGTGAGTTTAATTTATGAACTGTGAACGACATATTAAACCTCTCGGTTACTTCAAACGACCTCAACCTACACAAACCACATCTATTATTTTCGTCTACGGTCTTTGCTTAATTTTCCACTAACAATTCTCAAAGAGAGAAAGCAAACAGTTTTTTATTAGTACACAAACGATTCCACTCGTCAATTGACGTGTTTAATGTCGCTGGGCACTGATCGCGGAAAACGGGTTGTAAAGGCAACGCGGTCAATACACCTCCTTTATCGGAGGAAACCAAAACTATGCCTAAGACCAGGTAATTCTTGAACGTCAAGTTATATGAAATACAACTAATCTGCATTTGTTTCAAAATATTAGCTGATGAAAAATATTGGTGAATTATTCGCATACTTTTGCCACAGTTCTCTCTCTCTCTCTCTCCAAACAAAAGTGCCCCTCCAGCACAAGTGTTTTTGCGCACAATTTGTCCATAAAGAGGACGACTGATGCATGTGGATTTTGAAACACAAACACCGTCTCACCTTACTTTATGCCATGGCTGACCTCACTAAGGACGCCGCAGTTTAATCTTAGTAATTGTGGGGTAAATACGATAGCATATTGCTGTCAAACTTTAAAGATTAATGATTACACTCCAACGCCACTAAGATCAAGGCACGTCCAAACTTTTGATTGACATGGGTGTTCACTCTTTGGGTTCGGGCAACACACCCGCTTTGTGTAACTGGTCTTCGATCGTAGAGTATGCCATATTCCATAACATGGAAGTGTTGTTGTTGTCCTCTTGAACGACTGAAATGATCTTTGAAGACTAAGGCGTGTTTCCAGTAAGACAGCCGGATTCATGGATTCGTGAAGGCGTCCTTTCGCACAAATCGAAAACAACAGCAACTTTGCCGAGTCCAGATGAGACATCTTAGATCAGGTACTTGCCTTTCCATTTTGTTAACTGTTCCCCAAGTGTCCTTGACTCACATGTTAAGCCATCTGTGATTGTGTCGAGTTTAATAATACCTGCAATTTCTCTCTTAACAACCAGTACAATTGATTTTGAGAGAACGGTCTTTTCGACGCCAATCTGACGTGCCATTTTGCAACTGTCCAAATGGAGCAAGCAGGCACCCATTTCTCGACGAGTCGTTTTCTTCAGCTTTGCAAATTATTAACATCATAAAATACTATCCGCGAACTTTTTTTCGAAGGCAAAGGATAAAAAAGGGTACACCTTTGAAGTTTGATGTTAAGACACTGACCATCTCCGTGTTGTGACAAAGCGATTTGCACCAATGGCGACCTCAAGTCTTGAAAATGTGTGAATTCTCGCGCCTTATAAACCCCGGCTACTAAATCTTTAATTAAATCAACTAAGTCGTGCTTTGCTCTTGACACTTCAAAGTCGACAACAAACTAGTTTGTTACATAAAAGGAAGCATTAGCGATTGCTTTATTTGTGAATAAATCAAGCTTAGCAGGGAAGAGTCTTCCTCATTTGGCGACTTTCACCATCAAAGTACGTTATAAAATTCCTTCTCTTCACTTGGAATATCATTCAGATAACTTTTACACCTGATCCTAAAGCGTCTTTTTTGCCAAAGGTATGTACTGGGTCGTGAGTAAAAACAAATAAAAGGGAGGTTTTAGAGAAGAGAGTGGAACAATTCCTTCAAACATTTCGAAAAAGTGCTCTCAAAGAAGCAGCGACCCAGCATCTCGTTTACTTTAAGGACGGTTCAATGTCCCTTTTTCGACACTTTTTGTAAAAACGTCTTTAACAACTCGCGTACGTCTTTTCTCAGTACAACGAAACTGTCTTTTTTGGGGGGAAAACAAGTCCTAGGACAGCTGTATGGATCTTTGAGGGAAGCTTGAACGCGTTGTCGGCCGCTATTGTTCTTCTCGTCATGAAATGCAAGCGATAGCAAAACTCGTGTAGCTTCTGTCGGTGGCTGTGTCTGTTACTCAGACTACAAAAATGATTGCATATTATTGACTTGCTTTTCAATGAATTCAACACAGTCGTGCAAATTCGTAACAAATGAAGACATCACTTAAAAAAGATCCATCTTTTTTATGTGGAGCGGGTTTTTACGATTAAGTAGTTTACAAGCGAAGCAGTGTTCTATTTGCATGGTGAAAGGGATTCGAAGAGTAATATATAATTTATCGTTAGTTAAATGTTATATCATCAAAAGTTTCTTTTTACCTTTACAATTAAAACTCTCATAGTATTTACAAACGTCTCCTGGATTGATTTTACTGCAAAACGATAAAATGTGAGTAAAATGTAATCGGGAGTCGTCGTTTTCTGGTGGAGTAATGACACGGAAGCCCCTGCGTGGTTTCTTCATTGGAGCATAGTCTAACGAATATAGATAGACAGTAATGATAGCAGCAAAGCCATATATTATTCTTGCCGAAAATACTCAGATCGTTTTTTAACAGGAAGACTGAGTCTTTTGATGATCAGTCTTGCATACCATGTGATGGAATCTTAAGTTCACACCACATTAATTATCCACCCACTGCGTGGCGTCAACTGTTGGAATCGGCTCGGTTTGTTGCCGGGGACAACATAAAATAAACTGTGGTTCATAATTCAACCAAAGAAAAACTAAGTTTACACTCGTGTGTTTCGAAACGGAGACAGATTTTATTGTAAAGACTCTTCTGTAATATCGCGAAGTGACTTTGTCTTCCGGCTTTGTGGTTCGATTAACCTAGGGAGAAGACGGCGGAAAAATTTGTTTCAATGTAAGAAAAATTCTCTTCTCTTGTCGTCAGTTCCATAAGATGCTAGTATTTCGACAAGTTAGAGTGATTCACATTTTAACTCTTCTTACATGGATGCTGACTGCAAACAATGGTTAAGGGCCATTTCAATTTTATTGCGCATTAAAGCGTGCTACTAGTTGAATGATTTCTTAACCTAGGGCAAGTCCGACTTCCATGATACTTACATAGAACAACCTTAGCACTAGCAAATTGTTTCCAAACAAGCACAAATAGTTGTGCAAAGCGCTTTCCTGAGAAGTTACAGATTTCTCAGGGCGTTTTTCTGGCCTTTCAGTTCTGTCAAATG
This sequence comes from Montipora capitata, assembly GCA_949126865.1. Lineage (NCBI taxonomy): Eukaryota > Metazoa > Cnidaria > Anthozoa > Scleractinia > Acroporidae > Montipora > Montipora capitata. The sequence continues at coordinate 980,730 of OX421458.1, read as the reverse complement.
GAAAGCGCCCTCAGTTTTTCTCTGATACTGTGCGGTGTGTCTTTCAGTTTGTGACTTGCTCAAAGGTTAATTCCTCATTGTTTGGCTCGCTATCTTTAAGGCTCACTTTGTTCTTTGCAAGTGTAATGCGGAGGTTTTTTTTCATCTAGTAGTTCCACAACGTTGATCTGGTTCTGTCATGTTGTATCAGTCCCTTGTATCTCACGCGTTATGTTTAGAAATGAAGGAGATTAGATGCAGACCCAATTCTGACATTCAACTTGAAGTGCCCCGTTAACTATAAGCATTTGCTACCTGTTTTAAACGATAAAATGTGTTTCACTGCTAGCCTTATATCTATGTTAATATTAATGCAGCTTTCTATCTTCACTCGCAGAGCAGAGAAAAGATTGGGCAAGACTTTGTGACTTTATTGTCTGTATTCCCAGACACGAGTGGCATTGTAGTTTGGGGAGAACAAGCTTATTGAAAACGGCGTGCACCAAATTCAGTACTTGCATTTCTTCACATATCTGTTTCTCGTCGTTATATATTTTGTCAATGGTTGACTTTTCAATTAAAGAAAAACAATATTTTTCATATGGAGATTTATAGATCCATGTGCAATTGTTGTTTTAATGCCGTTCTCGTTTACTAGTAACAACAACGTTAAATATTACCCCTTTTGTTATCTTATTTTGTCAAATTATTCTAGTTGCCATGTCCTGGAGAGGCAATCAATCCACTGATACCCCGGAGATAAAAATTCATCTCTTCAAGGTGTATTGACAAAAAGATGACAAGCCACTAACCCGTGTAGTTACTGATTAATTCAATAAGGTCAAAAACTTGGACTAATTGCCGGAGCCGACTTTTGCTTCCAATGAGATTTGGAGAAGCATGTAATTATCGGGTTTTTTGTCTCATACAGGTTTGGTTCAAGAATCGAAGAGCGAAATGGAGAAAGCAAAAACGCGAGGATCAGGAAGCAAAAAGGAAGAAATCGGAGAATTCCAAAGCAAAATCAACAACAGACATCCCAAAAGCGACAGAAGACAGATCTCCAACTGCGAGGAACAGAGAAAATGAAAAAGACAATTCGCGCATTGTACATGGAAGTAAAACTAGTGAGTCATTAGGATCCACACAAATCGAATCCCTTACAAAGTCTGCAAAATTTGAAGAAGATTTTAACGGCAGACCGGACCGTTCTCCTACAACGAATAGAGAAGCTTAGATTGATACTATGTAATATAGCCTTTCCAAATAATGTTTACAGTCACAATGTTGAGTGAAAATGAAATTGATCTCAGTTTTACATTATAACGAAAACAACTGAAAAGGATAATTTTCATTTTGGACTTAATGATCTCTCCCACACGTAGATTAGTCAACAACGATCTACTCGTATTAAGTAAAGTAAAGTAAAGTAGACCTTATTTAACGTCGATAACTCGTAACAGTAACTTTTAATCACTGACAAACCTGAGGTCGACGGTGCGCTCATTTTATTCCCCCCACTCCATCAGTGCTCCGTTTTACGGGTATTTAAAGCTACTTAGCTACACGGAAAGGAAAGGAGTCGAAACAAGGATGCGAGATCCGGGAATCGAACTCAGAACCTCTTGCACCAAGGCCGCGCACTAACCGACTGTGCCATCCTTGCTCCTTAAGTTGATAAGATCTCTTTTGAATGCTTTCCTTTTAATTTCATCCCGAGTCAAAAACTAGTACTGCTCAGTACTGTAGCTTTCATTTGAATGGTCACACTTCAGGATTTCATCCACTGACTCAAAAGGCGGAACCAATTTGTACAGCCTAATAAACAAAATCAAAGGAAAGTACTGCTCAATGGCTTTCACTTGAATAGTCACACTTTAGGATTTCATCCACAGATAAAAACCGGCGTTAGAACCACGTGACCTTGCAAAACGTAGGATTAAGGATTGCACAGTAGGTTAGTGCGCTGCCTTCTATGCGAGAGGTCCCGCGCCAAGTTCGATCCCTAGCGACCTCATATCCTTGCTTCGACGTCTTTCCATTCTGTGTAGCTTCAGGTAGCTTTAACCTTAAAAACGGAGCACTGATGGAAAGATGGGGGGGGGGGGGGGGGGTAAAATGAGCGGCCCATCGGCTTCCCGGGAGAATACCCTCTAGAAGGTAAAGGAACGTCCGACGTTAAATAAGGTTTACCTACCACGTAACAAACAGTACTAATTAAGAACAATACTTAGCACCTTCTGTTTAGCGTTCAAAGCCATACCAAGTCCATCCTCCTCTTTATTCTTATAGCACCAAGGCTGAATCAGATTTGGATTAACGCTTATGCTTTATACGTTTAATCCACAATATTCTAAAAAGTAGCCAGGCAATACTTTGGAATATGGCACGTCGCCTCGAGAATTGATGTTAGGAGAAAAGTAAACCTATTAGCATACATGGCCGGAGTTAATATTTATTTCCACATTTTGCAAGCAATGTAAATAAAATAAACTCTTTTCTTGGTTTATATGTTCATCACGAGTCTTAACTAAATTAGTACATTTACAGAACCGGAAGGGAAAATGTTTGTTTAACTCTAGGGAAAACAGAAGGTGTCTTACTTCAGTTTGTTCCTTTGTACTTCCTTTTTTTCCCCAGAAAACTTCACCATATGTAGAAAATTAACTGACATCTGGCAATTGCTCATGAGAATTTCCATGCTTGTAAAAACATTAATAATTCATAAGCGAAACAGCCAATCAGATCATCGAGAAAATGTCACGTGCATGAGCTTTAAACCCGATAAAACACTCCTCATTAACATTCTTTATATAAAGAATACAAAAAAGCATAGCTTGTTTTTTTTATATGGTTATGTTCTCCTCTCACATTTTGGATCTCTGTTCCGACTCCCGACAAACAGGCTTTTTGGGGGAATGTTTTTGAAGCCGTTCAAAAAACTCGCAGCACGTGTTTTATCGGGTCTAAAAACACTCTCGGCTACGACTCGTGTTTTTAAACCCGATAGAACACGGCTGATTGCTTTTTAAGCATTACATGACGAAGAGTTGCCCGACGTTTTGCTGTTTAAACGCGAAGAAGCACTATACAAGGCGTGGTGCCATAGGCACATGCGGATGACTTGTCAATCAAACGTGGTCGCATATAGAGCTATGTGGCAATTTGTGTAATACAAAGCCTCTAATGGCAATGTGTCCGAAATATGTTAATGAGATGTTATCTTTCGTTGTTTCATTTTCATCCCTCATCCCTTTTTCTTGCGCTGGAAATATGTCTTAGGGGTTCCGTCTCTTTGTTGCTGTTCGTTGATCGCCATCTTGGATCATCAGTCGCACTTAAACGAATTCCAACAAAAGCAAAGCGTGAAGAGACCGCTTTTAATTTTAAGTGCGCAGTTTAATGAAAACTTGCAAACGCAGTCAGACCTTTGTTCTGAACGATTAGGCGCTTGGGTTCTGCATTGCACCGTGGTCAGCGCAATCGAAAAGCCGCCTCGGCTTTGTAAAATGTTACTGATCCTCCAAAAAAATATTACTTTAAGAGGCAAATTCGGAATTCCACAAATTTACCAGCAAAGAATTTCCCTAATGGCACTCAAGGGAGGTCGAAAATTAATACTGTGATAAAAACGACAAAGGGGTTTCATTGTCGAAAAAAGCCGGAAGTTGAATTTTACGGGCTTCGCAGAGATGGAGTTAACAAATTCCTTATTGACCGGTTTGGAGTCGCCCATATGAATTGTCCGACTCGAGAATAAGACATTCAAACCATTATTTTATCAACTGACTTAATTTATCGGCCAGTGACGTGACCAGTTGGTGAGGGTTCAACATAATGCAAAAAGTGTTAATCAACAAATGTTGATCGGTGTGTCACTATCTTCTGAAGACTGGAAAACGATTGAGTAATGCCATTAATGCCAACTGGTTGAAAGGAATGGAGTCGTCTCTGTTTTCCTTCAACTTCATTTAGCAACATGTAGAAGTTGCATTCAGCATGACGTGATTGATTAATCAACTTCATCCAAAGAAATAATCCCAGAAAACCCTTCAAATTACTCAGAGTTCCTTATTGTTGGGTGTGTAAATAAATTAGATACAGATTTTTAAAGTTCTTAATGTACGTTGTGAGAATGCTTAGATAAGCCATCGTTGTTTTGCACAAAAATTAAAACACTTCCGCCCAATACTTAAAGGCCATTAACTTTATTAATCAATAGGGCTGACATGCGACGATTTATCGTTCTAGAGCGTGAACCATTGAACTTCACGATACGGGAGATTACGGCGATCATTGAAAAACACTTTCAGCCATGCAGGCGTTCGGCTCTGTGATGATTGTCAGTAGTCATCGTGAAAAAAATCCACCTACGACTCTATTCGGGCTAAATAACGAAAATATACATTGGCCTCGGTAAGAATCACTATCAAGACCTGAAGAAATCTTTTTTCAGTGGTGCATAAAGGCAGAGAGCTATGAAGATTTTTAATACCAATTTAGCTTTTATCCTAGAATTGTTTGCCTAAAGTAAAGATTCAAATCAAACGTCGTGCAAAGATTAAGTACCACGTGGCTAAAAAAGCAGAGCATTTTGCACGAATTAGTGTAAAGGACTTCCAAAACCAAAATATTCTTCACGACACACATTCATTTAAGGACCAGACACAACATTGACATTTTGACCGAAGAAAATGGCTGCCCTCGCTGTTTCACAAACAGATGGTGTGGTGTTTTTATATAAATTCGGAAAAGGAAGGCACATCTATGAGGTTTGTTACCACCCACAGTCATTTTGATGTTTTGTTTTTAAATGTCAGGGGACATTGTTTATGTTTTGATACATTATGTTTATTACAAGACCAGAGGAAACAGGATCGTATTCGTTTGATAAAGTCTGATAAGTCATTGTGTTGAACAATGACATTGTCCCTTCCGAAGTCAACGTTTTGCTTTAACCAGTCCCCAATAATAGGCACGCATATAATACGCTAAAGAAAATCGTGTATTCCTCAGTTTTATTTAACGAACACCACAAACTTTCGTGCAAGCAAGACTAATGCCAAGAACAAAACAGTCCATAGATTACAGTATGATTAAAAGGCGCACGATATAATCTGGATTCTGCAGCATCGGTTACAAATCGACCCTTTTGCGGCTTTTCCATGCGATTTTGTCAGTCGATCCGCAAAGGATCGATCACATCTTTAAGCCTACAGGGTTAATAAAATTAATCTGTCTCCACGGATAAAAATCAAGCAAGAAGACCAAAAATTTAGAAACGACGAACTTGAAATTTAAGATTGGTACAGTTACAGTACAACTGCTTTTAGGCGGTTCCAAAGTCCATTTGGCCAAGAAAACACAATTGACTATTGAAAAACACAAGTTGATTGTGAACTTTGCAGTCTCTCTGTTCGAACGTTTGATGTCTAGAGGCTTTCAATATGACGTTGATTTAAACCAATCATTCAAATCGCCGTTTTTCTTGCTGTTCGGGTGACTACGTGGCCCAAAACGTGCTTGAGGACGACCTGTGAAGAGGAGGGTAGTAAAAAGCTTTTGATGGCTGTAAAACCTGGAGAACTTAAGCTCGGCTTTCCGTCTCAATGCAAGCGCAACTGCAAAAGCAACATACGCCGAATCAGCAGCGTTTAGATCATTTGTAACTTTTGTTGGAACGAAAGGGACAAATGAAAAACGAGTTTATGCGCCTGGGTATTGTTGCTTGAGGTTATGCTTGCGCCTGTAAGGAAAAGCAGCTCTTATGAAGGCGATGGAAAAATACTACACTTTTGGTATTTAATAATATTAAC
>OX421458.1:964935-969935 GCA_949126865.1 Montipora capitata | reverse complement strand
GAATGCATACGTCATCACTCAGAGATTATCTGGTAAATTGTGCTCATAGTTTCAGAGAATGCACTTTCAATATTCAGTACTGATTTTTTTGGCTGATAGATTAGAAAATGACGGGCTTATGCTAATGAGGCAAAAAACGTAAACAAAGATTCCCCTATAGTAACTTCCCTTCGCGCTTTTCAGTCACTATTAAAGTCATCTAAAAATAAAGACAAATGAATCACAAAATATACTGCTGGTTGAGAAAATGTTTCTTTAACTTTTTTTCCTTTTTCACACAGAAATGGAACTCAGGATAAGTCCGAGTCCAAGAAAGGATTAGATTTCTCCGGAGCCTCAATTTGGGCATGACATATATATTCCTTGTGTCTTTCATAGTTCACGAATTTATCACAGATAATTTTTGCATTCATAGGTCAACTAAACTAATTAACGCTAAAAGACTTAGAATCTCTTTTAAAATGACTGAAGTTAACACTTTAGAGGAAGAGGTGGTAAGCATTTTTCGAGTACCTAGTGCCAAACTGTAAAAGAGAGAAAGAGGGGGAGGGTGGTTAAGTCGCTAAGTACCTTGTAGTCCCTGATAGAAATTGTGGAATCGAAAGAGCCACAACACAGCAGCCTCCGTTGTCCTTCCGTGGCTGCTGTCAAGCAACTGACTCCACGCGGCTCGTGGCAGGGAAGGCGCTCAAGCAACTTATTAGCCTAAACAACAAAGAACCGTGGTATGTTGGAACTTTAGCTTAGGCAACGACGTCGGCTTGATGCGATCCCACGCATTTGAGGATTATTCTATCTTGTTCGTACAACACGAGGGAATTATCATCATCATTACCATCATATGTTTATTTACCCTCGGATTTTAGAGTAGCTTGGTGTAGCTAATATCTCCGAGTATTGACCCTCCCAACCATGATACACCAACGAAGACAGACCACAACACCGAGAACTACATGCCCTACTCTTTGCGACAAGTGTGTGGGTTGTTCTTTTACGTCCCACAGGATTATGAACATTGAAGATGGGGCCTACGGTTTATCTTCCTTGTCCGAGAAGACTAGAGAGTCTAATCATTTGCGGATGTCTTTACTAAGGCAGCACTTTCTCCTCAGTTATTTAAAGACCCAGAGTGTTGGTCCATGGCAGCCCGGTGCTCATTCAACCAACTGAGCCACCGGTGCATGCGCGGTAATTATCCTGAAGTTCGTTGGGTGCAAGAGGTTCTGGACTTAAAGTGCCCCTGTGACCAAAAAATCAATTCATATTTTTCTTTGGATTTCAAAATTATGTTAACAAAACACTAAGTGACCCACGTTTTAAGCCTTTATTTCAAAAAGACACCTCTTTATTTTAACTGTAATTTTCCTATTTAATGGTCCGCCATTACTAACATTATGTTCTTGAGAGAGCTGGATCGAGGAGAAAATGACGTCAAAGGCTCACTAGTTTAAGAATGCAATACGTGTGTACGCCGCAGAATTAATATGCAGCACGGGGGTTTTGGGCTTTCAGACTTTTAAACTCACGCTTTGCATATATAATAAGCTGCGTTCACACGCTGAAGTTTTAAGCTAGTGAGCCTCTGATGTCACTTTTCCCTGGATCCAACCGTCTGAGGTCCAATCGGTCAGTTTTGAACGTGAGTAATGGCGGACCGTGAAATCCAAAACTTACACTCAAAGTAAACGGCCTTTGGATAAAAATCAAAGCTCAAAATTTTGCCAGTCAGGTGTTTAGCAAACACACTTTCAAAAGCTGAAGGAAAAAAGGAAGTGGTTTTTTTGATCACAGGGGCACTTTAAGATAGAGATAGAGAATTACAACGTTACTCTTCTATTACTACTGGGCAGATTAACTTAGCATTGTGCTTGTCTCGTAATAACTTTGCCTTAACAGAGATCTATTAGCTGACCTTGTTCTTACAAATAACCTTGTCAACACTTGTAACTCTCGCAAAAAAAAGGGTTTTCGGACAAGCGTTTAGGTGTGTGTCTTCAACGAAGGAGTAGGACTGGTCGTAAATAAATAAATGGCAGGATTTTTGTAAATGAACGTGTTAACCAAGGGCTATAACACTACCGACGCAAACAATAAGATTAGGCAGCAGACAGCCCTTTCATTCTCACGATCGAAACGTTCATTCTCTTAACGAGTGCCATATAGTTCTTTGTTGCGTAGTTAGGAGAATTTGGTGTTGTATCAATATCACACCTCTGGACCTGATAATAATCGTTATTCTCAAAACCTGTCTGACTGACATTTCAATGAAATTGTGAACAGAATTTACACACCGATTACTCCTGGGAGTCACAGGAGTGATCGGTATGTAAATTATCTTCACAATTTCAATGAAATGTCAGTCAGACAGGTATTGAGAATGAAAATAATTATCACCTCAAGAGGTGTGATCTTGATATAGCACCAAATTCTCATGACTACAAAGAACTCTATGGTACTAGGTAGCTGAGAGAATAAACGTTTCGATCGTTTAACTTCTCATCAATGTCTTTTGTCACAAAACGCTTCTGAGTTTGAGTCTGTTCCTTGTGCTTAATCTTGGTTTTCACTCACGTGATGAGACGGCCATGTTGGTGTACAAAACAATGGCAAAATGTCGCTCAAGTTTTGCATAATAATAGAATCAAATTCCCAAAAGACTTTTTTCACTATTGTTCTGTACACCAACATGGCCGCCGTGACGTCACATGAAAACCAAGAATACTTGAGTCGCAAATGTAAACAAGCACTTCGGGCATCGTTTTTTTTCCAAGATGACCTTACAAACTGGTAAGAACGAGCCTCTGTATTTCAACTTGGTTGAGATCAATGAAACTACGGAGAGTTTAAAAAACGTCGAGTGTTTTTGGTTGTCAGCGACCTCTGGATTAGAGTACTGGCGACCTTCAGATTAAAGTACGAGTCTTCTGGGCATGCGCAGAACGTGTAAAGAAGGAAAATTTTTGAAATCCGGGAGCTAAGACCTGAGAACTCGTACTCCAATCTCAAGGTAGCTAATAGTAGGACAAGTTCTTCTTTGTGAGCACGCGCATTGAAGTCTTGAAGCGCACCTGAAAAAACTCGACCATCAAGCCCATGATGTGCATGTTCGGAACGAAAACCTCGTGAGGTTACTACATGCAGTAGTACTCCAATGTACGTCATTCCTTACTTACCACCAAGTCTATAGATGCCACTACTCCAGTGTTTAGTCCAACAAACAAAACACCAAACGCTGCGTGTAGACACATAACACGACCATCAAACGTGAATTTGTAGGTGCAAGCGCCAGTCTGGTAGAAAAGAAAAGCACAAAAGGGAGTTTAAATTAAGCAAATTTAAATTGGCTCTATTGCAAATATTTTGCGATTATGGGCGAGTTATCTCATCGCTGAGATTGGTACAAACAGTTTAAAGAATAGAAAGAGAATGAAGGATTTACTCTAATTGTACGCTCACTTCGTCCTCAAAATCTCAATTTGTTTGTTTCATGTTGCTGTTTGGCCAAGACAAAAAAATGTACTAAACTGGATGCTACATATGCGGAACGATTTTTTGAGTCAATAAGGTGTGGTTTTTCATTAACGACACAAGCACATGCGCAGGCAAAAGCGCACGCATATGAGTTCTCAATTCACATCGAGCACAAGGATCAAACGTTTTCCTTGCTTCGCTTGTGCTTGCGTTTTCCTTATACCGCGTGTGAGAAGGAAACACAGCATAAGCACAAGGCAATGTTCTCGTACACTTACACTTACGCAAGGTACTCGTACACTAGTGAACATTGCGTTTCTATGCGTGTGCAGGAACCCATGACCCGGAGCCTACAACTCTACTGTGTTCGTGTCACGGCGTTTTCACAGACCGATTTATTTTTAGATTGAATTTCCCGCTAATGAGACTCCCACAGAAGCCCGATGACCAATTACAAGAAATTAAGCTGACGTCATAGGGTCACCGAACCGGAACTGCCTTTGTTTTTGCCGGAAAAGATAGTCTAAAATTAGATCGGTCTGTAAGAATGCCGTTACATAGGCCCAGTATGGGAGCTGTAGGCTCCGGGTCATTGGTTCCTGGCGTGTGTTTATGCTTATGTCGACGTTCGTTTTCACGTAGCATAAGCTTCTTGTGCCAGCGTCACTAGTGAAAACCAGGTTTAGCCCATAATGCTTTTGTTTTGTGGCGTTGTCGTAGCTACTGCCTTCCGTTACGTAAACGATACCACCCAAGCATCAAAACACATCCTTTTCTTAAGTTCCTCCCTAAAATTCAAGTTAGTTACCTTGATGTTGTAGCTTCTGACAGATTGATCATTGGAACCCGTGAATAGTCTGTCTTTATCTTCGGAAATCTGTGGCAAGATTGCGCGTAAGATTTCAAAATCAAACACAAGAAACTCTAAGAGGCAGATTCAGAAGATGGGAGGTCGGGGGAAGGGGAGGGTGGAAACATTCTGTATAGGGGTGGGGAGGGGAGAAAAGAAGACTTTTATTTTATACCATTAGATCACAATAATCCTCTTTATTTTATTGACTGACATCTAAGCGAGTTCGGCGTTCAAAACACGTATGCATGCGCACGAGGAGAGGAAATTAAGCTCGGTATTATTCCCATCTTTTGTTTTGGAAGTAGGTTGCTCGTCGGCCAGCTTTATTTAGTTACCCCGAAGAAACAACTTAACTTGCCAAATGATTTTTATGTTATGGGACAAATGGCTAAACTAAATGTAACGCCCCATAATTCAATAAAGCATTCTTTACTGATATACGGAAACACATGAAGGAACCTTACGCTTTTGCAGCTTATCCAATCACTCGTTTGATTGCCCTCACACCACACAATAATTGTTCCCGGAGGAGTTTTATTTTGAACATCTTCCTTTCAACTACATATAACTTATACTTGATCTACTCACAAGAATTTGATGACTTCATCAATTTAACCTTAGAAAGTTTTGCTACTTGTCATTCTACAAACCTCAACACAATTGACTGCCAAGTGGT
>OX421458.1:944935-959935 GCA_949126865.1 Montipora capitata | reverse complement strand
TCCATGGTGTTCCCGGGGGTAGTATTGTCGACCAAAGCATCGATTTCTGCCTCGGTCTACTCCGGTCCAAAACGGCTTTTGTCGGCCATTTTTTCTCAGGATTGCAAAAATGTTTTCAACTCGCTTTATTGCTGACTCGTTGCTTGACTGTATAAGGTACAGCAGGTATATGAACTGATAGCCTGTGTCCGGCAAGCCAAAGAAAATGCTGGAAATCTGATATCCGTAGTTCAGTTTTTAATAATCGCAGTTCGATAAGCAATTCAGAAAGTTGCTAGCAAGCCTAAAAAAATCCAAACTTGACTGCGCTTCACCGCTCTACCAACTGAGCTATCAGGCCAGAGAGGAGCGGGTCAATTATTGCGAGTTTCATGTTATATCCCGTAAGTGGTGAAATGAAATTTCATTCGCTGCTGAATGAACATGACACTGATTTAAGGTAGAAAGACTATCGCACTTAAACAGCGACTTAAGCAGCTGCAAACAAGCAAATCTCGTCCCCAGAGCCCGCACCAAGAACAAGGACTCTGGATTTATGCGCAGTCGCAGTGAAAGTACATTTTTTGTAACTATTTGCAACCAATTTCGCGGAAACCAGAGACCGTTTTTTTGGTGCTAACTAAAAGAAAAGCGGGCTCTGGTGACAAGATTGCAAGCAAGAGTAAAAAAAAAACCCAGGCTTGAACAGTATTCGAACCCATGGCCGTGCGATTCCGGTGTAGTGCAGACAGATGGGGCTAGGCATGCACAAAGTAACAACCTTGAACGATCAGTGTCATTCGTTTGAATATACTCAAAGACATTAAATACCTTTTGCTTTCTGTAGAGTTTTCTGTAAAGAATTGACAGTTGAGGATGGGATTTGCAAGTGATTTGGTCGGGTATTGATACTACTTGTCGCATCATCTGACTGAGATTGGCTCTCCTGGAAACAACAGACACGTTTACAGTCAATTTTCGTTATATAATCACTTCTTCAATCGTCATTATGCACTCTTATAGTTTTTTTGTGACCGGCGTGACCTAATGTTGATTATTAAAATAAAGCTTCTATGAAGGTCTTTCCGGTAATGTGGTTCATTCTCCGGTACAAGAGGATTCTCACTTGTAAGTCTACTTGAAGAGTGAAATCCTTCAGTATGGTCATTTAAATGAAAGCAGAGAGCAATACTTTCCGATGGCCATTTTTCATTATGCTGCCCAATTAGTTCTTACTTAGCATCCTAAACGCAGATAAAAAATCACAAACGAGACAAAATGGAAGCTTTTGGTATTATTCAACCGTGATCTTATCCTGATAGATCGACTATTACAAACACAAGCAAAGAGGATTTAAGAAACACGTTTCGATGCTTTAAACATCATCACCAGCCATTGGAACACTTGCGCTATCAAGACCATTTAGAGCAAAGAGACGTGTAAATATAAACTCACCACATCACGCGTGGGAATTTCGTCCAACATATTGGCCATATCCTCGCTTCCAGATCCCCCTAAGTGAGCTGTGGTCGTGTGGGCCGCCGCGCAGATGACTCCGCCTTTTCCTTTGTATGAAGTCATTTCACTCCACTCTGTATCACCTGAAGTATTGTCAACCTTTCTTTTTTTCCGAGGAACAGCTTCCATGTAATTACGTTCCTTGTCTCTGGCATGTGATTTTTCTACCCTGTGTTTTCGCGATTCCAATAGACGTCTCTTAGCGGAGTGAAACATGCTGGATTTTTTAAAATCCTTGGACGTCCTTCGAGGAGAGGGTTTGTCTCGAATTGAGATTCTTGAAGACTGGGAGGCGCGCCTCTCAATCTTAGTTTCAGCGGCATCACTGTGGGAAGAAGAATGAAAACCGCTTCTTTGTTGTTCAGCGGCGCCCTCAATGCCTTCCTGTTGTTCTTTCCATCGTTTCATGTTTTCTTTCACAGATCGAATCTTCTTTCTCCCCGTCTCGATAGTCTTTGAAACATCCACGTCAGAAAAACTCTTTTTCCTGAGTAAGGCTCCATCAGAGGGCGTGAGATGCTTGCTTTTTTTCCTGAAATCTCTCCTGGGTTGCTCATTACAAAATTTGCTAGGCTTTTTCGCCTGAACACTTTCACGCGGTTTCCTGGAAACAACACCACCTGAAAAATGACTTCGCTCCGACCTCGAACCAAAACTCCTAAGCTCATCTTTCGTCTCTACAACGTCACTATTGTGGCTCCCGGACGTCTGTAGAGCCACATTTGCTTGACGGTTTTCCCCAAATGAACATTTTCCTGGGTTCGTGGCAAATTCTAATGCGTCACTCGGATGGTTGCTTTGTGACGTTTCTTCTCTCAAACTGATTTGCGATGTTTTACCGATATTACAAAGGTGTTCTCCGGACTGATTAATAGTGTCAGTCATACTTGCATTCAAGGACGACTGACCATGAAAACCCCTTTCAGTAGGCTGTGGCGTTATGTCCTTGCTACCCTCGCAAGAATTACTCGAGGCTCTGCTAACAACATTACAGAAAGTGCCATCCTGAGAGACTGACTCCACGGGCGTCGCAGACATTCTGCTGTCATTGCTAGTATCCTGTTTCGTGGATAAGTTAGTGTTATTTGTTGAAATCCTATCGCTCCTTGAAAGTGAAGACTGCCCTTGTCTATCATAACAAGCGTTTTCTAGAATGTTAAGTCGAGCATTCCGCAATTCTCCCATTCTGAGCGTAATCCTCTGTTCTTCGGAACTTAAAGAATCCAATTCCGTGCACAATTTCTGAATCTGCGCCCGGACAGATGTTAATCTAGATTGAACAGCATGTAAATTCTGTAACTGGTTTTGCTCTTCTCGTTCAATACTTAACAGTTCTTGAACGTTTACTTCAGTTCGGTAGGCAGCCGTTTTGTCATCTCCGGTCGATGTCTCTTGCTGTTTTAGTCTTTTCGCCATATTTTTATCTCTTACACTCGAGGCACTCTCAGAATCTAACGAGGAGTTCAATCTCTTGCGCTTTATCACCGATCCTACTTCCGAGTTTTCTTTAGAACCATATTCGATTGTGGTATTCAAGTCTATTAGCCCTTCACCTTGAAGTACTGATTGTCCAGAAGGCGATTGGGAGCTGCCAAGAGTCAGTAGGGACGCTTTGGTCGATCTTCCTATTTGCATTCCATCTAGGTATGACGTTGAGCTTAAATCTATAAGACCTTGGCTCTGAAGCTCGTCGGGTCTTTCTTCTTTAGGCCCACCAATTTGAGGAGCTTTACTCGTTGGTACGCCAAAGGGTGGTCCTTTTAAAGAAGTCCCTTGCAAAAAGAAAGGAGAGGCTGCCGACGTGGCGAACGCCTTGTCCGAATAAAACTCCGTTGACTCACGTCTACTGTCATTTAAACGTCTGTTTAATGACTGCTGCGAGTCAAGCATATTTTCCTCACCTAGAAGCCCTGCTCGTGAATCTTCTCCAAACTTGCGTGTCCTTACCATGGTTGAGTCTAAGCTGATGCTTCGTTGTCCTCGATTTCGAAGCCTTGCTGGCAAAGAAGCTTTCGCTTTCAAACTCGGATCGAACACTTCTTGCGTTTTGATTTCTGACAAAGGAGGTTGCGACCTGCGACCCTCTGGGAGATCACACTCAAGGCTGTGGGTAGCCCCAACTAATTTTCTTCCGTTGTTGTATCGATCAGCTAAGGCTTTGCGCACAGCTGGAGGAAGATTGAACCGAGATAGATCAAGTGAGAGGGAGGGAAAAGAGGTAGTAGATCCGGGAGATTGTTCACCTGGCACAGGAGATGCAGAAGAGAAGTTTCGAGAAATCACTGGGCTTCGAGGAGAGGACAGCATCGACGATTGAGGAGAAAAATCATTTGGTGATTTCATTACTTCTCCGGTTGATTTCTTGGCTAAAGGCATTCTCGTATTAAAAGGTGCGACAACGGAATGGGGAACGCCCAGCAGCTTGGTGCTAAAGTTCAGATCAATCATTTCTGTTTTTTGAGATCCAGCAGCGATTTCGTTCTCGGTACCAGGTTCTGTTTTTACTTTTATCAAAAGTGGTGGATTTGGCGTTGGTGCCTCTTTGATGTCAAAACTACCAAGCGCAGGTCTAAGTTGTGTTGCTGACTCACTTGTACGATCCTTTTCACGTCGCACCGCATTTAGACTATTATCGATGCCTGATGAATCCACATGCTTCCACGATCGCCCATCTTTCAGCGAAGTTTTGCTCAAATTATTATTGGAACTCGCTTTTGTTTCGACAACTGAAGAACCATGCAATGCCAGGAGACCTTCAAGGTTTGGTACAGTGCCACTCAAATCAATACTGAGGCTACCTTCTCTGTCCAGGCTATCACTATGATGGGTTGTTGTTCCAGGCCTTCGTATTGTGTCACTTAAATCAATGCTCGCACCAGTGCCTGGGCCAATGCTAGCACCGCTGCTTCCTCTAATGTTACCGTCAACAGTGGCACCAACGCTGACATCAGTGTTGGAACCAGCCTTAGCGCTGATGATGAAACTAAGGGTACGTTCACTTGAAGTGCCATCAGTGATTGGATTAATAGAAGAACGCAGAACTGTGGAGCTCAGATCAATGTTTTCGGGAGAAGCGTCGGTTTGTGAAGTAGATCTCGGTGATTTGAAAGACGAAGTCAAATTGAGATCAATTTGACCCGTGTTTTCATCGCTGCCATCCCTTGAACCTTTCTTATTTCCCGAAGCATTTCTGGAGATAGGGTCATGAACCGCATCCAAAAGTTTTTCCTTTGATTCTTGGGTATTTCTCGAAGTTACTTTAGAGGGTGTGGCTCTTTTCGAGATCTTTGAATTCCCGACTCGCTTGGGGGATCTGCTTTGACGGGTATCTTCTTTTGTCTTAAAACTTGGCAATGAAGCAGTACTTTCGTCTTGGGAGCTACTGTCCTCGTCTTTAAACACTCGTTGATGATATGAACAGTACCTAAACAAAGAAATACCTTTGTACAACAAACATGCGTACTACCAGGGACCAACTGTAAACTGTAGGAATCTGCTTTCATTTGGTAAAATACAGCGAAAAGGCGTCTTAGTTTTTAAGGGACTGGGACACATCAGGACCATAATAAGGACGGAAATTTTGAACACGGATAAGACAATTTGCAGCTTAATTCACCTTAATTCGCAAAGGATTTTTTTCACCCTAGTAAAGGAGCGCAAGTAAATTTTTCCCGCTTAAGCCCCTACAGGGCCCCTATTTTTCAGGAAAGGGGGCCCTATGACTCCCTAAGACAAAATCCTGGTGAGAACACTTAGAGTCCGCGATTAAAAGTCAAAGGAGGATTTTCAATTGAGTGTCAAAAAGCATCTCATAATTTGTTTGGTTTGACTATAATACGCAGGGCGATTGACTTAAAAGAGGTATCGCCGACTTAAAAATATTCCCCGGTAACCGAGCATTCGCAAAAGAAAACTTGATTTTGACCAATCAGACGTAACAGCAAAACCCATTGTGATTGGTTCACTCAGGTTTTCCCGCGCTTCTTGCTTTGTGTTATGATTTGTTCATTTCATGGTCAGCCTCTGATGTGATTGACCAAAGCATGTTTTGCTATAGGGATATCTTTGTTTACATTTTTTGCTTCATGAGCACAAGGCTACCGTATAGTTTTCTAATTAGTTAGTCAAGAATAATGAATATTGACTGCGTAATGAACGTCTCTGAAAATTGGAATGCGATTTACCAGATAATCTCTCAGCAATGATGCTTTGAAAATTCGAAAATTTGGAGAGGATGCATGGAATCATTAGCGCTTTGGCCACCCAAGAATTTATCAGTTTTTTTCTGGCTAATAACTGGCTCGTTATCAAAGCTAACAGATTTAAGTGAGTTTAAAATGATACTATGATCAAAAAATCATTTCCTTTTTTTCTTCAGATTTTGAAAGCGTGTTCGCTTAACACCTTACTAACAAAATTTTGAGCTTTGAGTTTTATCCAAAGGCTGTTTATTTTGAGTGTAAGTTTTGGATTTCATGGTCCGCCATTACTCACGTTCAAAACTGACCGATTGGACCTCAGAGGGTTGGATCTAAAGAAAATGAGGTCATTTACTCACTAGCTTAAAATTTCAGCGTGTAAACAGCGTGTAAACGCAATTTATTGTATTCTCGGTTTTCACATGACGTCACGACCGCCATGTTGGTGCCCCTGAACAAAGAAAAGGCGGCCATGTTGGTGCCCCGACCAAATCCTCCGGGAATTTAACTCTATTATTATGCAAACGCTTCCTTTTGTTTTCGTTGAAAAACATGGTTGTTGATCACGTGAGTGAAAACCAGCAATATGCAAAACAAGGATTTAAAAGTCTGAAAGCCCGAAACTCCCGTGTTGCATATTAATTCAGCCGCGTAGACACGCATTGCATTCTTAAACTAGTGAGTCTTTGACGCCATTTTCTCCTCGACCCAGCTCTCTCAAGATGTTAAAGTTAGTAATGGCGGACCAATAAATAAGAAAATTCCAGTTAAAGTAAACAGGTGTCCTTTTAAAATCAGAACTTAAAACTTGGGTTAGTTAGTGTTTAGTTAACATAGTTTTGAAATCCAAAGACAAAAAAGAACTGTTTTTTTGGTCGTAGTACCACTTTTTTGAAGTCAATTTGTAAATAGCATGATGCCTTCTGTGAACAAACTTGTATGTTAACGAAACAAAATTTGTAAACAGTGACGTCGTGAAAGATCCCCTTACACTCAGTAGACAAAAGATATTCTACACTTTTGACGTACTTGTTCCATGTTATTGCCCCGCACTGAACCCCATCAATATGAACAAAACTACACTGAGGACGTGACAGCGACAACTGAGAAAAACCTGGAATGTACCGCGAAGAAGGGGATTTACTTGATCCAGGACTTGATGATGAAGAGCTGGTTGGTATTGAAGGGCGTGTTTCTGACCCTTTACTTGGCTTGGACAGTGAATAAAGGCCCGTCTCTTTACCCTTCAGGAAAAATAAAACAGAAGAAAACAAGTGAGGAATCTCTCAGGATCATTCTGGGAAAATAAGACACAGTCAGAAAATAATTGCGTTTTTGGTACTCGTGTATGAATGAATGTTCTACTCGTTACAGCAGTATAAAGCCTCTACAATGCAGTAGACACCAAAAATCCCACAAAGCCCCAAACCTGACCTGACATGTCAAGGGACAGACTTGGGAAAATGTAAAGATATCTACGTTCTTTGGAGAAAGGTTAATCATACAATGTCCATGTCGCAGGACAACTACACAGTGATGGTTTGGACGTTCCAAACCATTAAGTGATGGGCCAGTTAAGTGAAGGGCTTCTTCACACCAGTTAGACCGACGAGGACTGGGCGACTCAAACTTAAAATGTTAAAGGCAAAGTTCACTCCAAAATGACAATATTTTTTACCCGATAAATAAAAAGTTCATGAGGAGAACAGTTTTTAACTAAAATTTCAATCTTGAAATACCTTTCTAACCTTGTGAAATTCTTGTTAAAAATACACACATGCAGGCCGCCATCTTGGATTATACTTGACGTCATTGAGCTCAACCTGGCTGGAAGCTAACTTCAGGTTGAGCTCAATGACGTCACGGACGTCATTTTCGAGGAACTTCTCCTTTAAGGTAATTGTTTTATGTTTTTATTCACAACTCTCCCCCAGTTATCCACCCAAAATGTGCTAAGATATTTGTTTTTCTACTAAATTTTTATTATCACAATGACCTATTTATGCGTTGGGAGCATCAGAGTCAAGACTGAACTAGACACAAAATCCGAACGACAAACAAAGACAGAACTTATGTACAAGTAGCATTTACCTCGGAATTATTTCGTTCCTTTTCAACTCCAAGCAAAGATCTTAGCTTCTCCTCTCTCTTATCCCACGGTAATGAACTCACATTCGAAATCGTCATTGGCGAGCTGGCCTGGTGATTACGTTTTGGTCTGATGTCACGACTGACATTATATGTGCTTTCATCCGTTTCTCCTTTTCCACCAGCATTTCTGCTATCATGAGGAAATTCTTGCCTGTTCTTGGTTTCGGGTGGCCTCCGTAATTGGCTTGCGTTTTCTGCTTGGTTTTTTGAATTTGATGACTTCTCGTCTTGGAATACCGAAGATGACACAGAGAGGCTTTCCAACCTGGTCGTTTGCTGCTCCTTTCGTTTCTCACTGGTTACTGGCAACGAGTCCCTAGTGTACTTGGCAGTTTTCATAGGCCCAGTTTCTTCAAGGTATGACACAGAGTTCCCTTTAACAATTGGCCTTTTTTTGTCTGCAAGAGATACAGTGTCCTCTTTATGCCCTTTAGATCTTTCTGATGAATATACATTAATGTCGTCCTTTTGTCCATAAAGCAACTGCTCTTTCGTTTTTTCTATGTCCTTTAAGATATCCTCTTTCTTTTTCTTATTTGACTCTTGGGTTGAGAGGGAATTCCCCTTTTCAGATGAAAAGGTATCTCGTTTGACAACAGCAGAAGAGTCACCCTTGAGTCTAGCTGTGGCTGTTTTGGAAATATCCTTTTCAATAGATCCAGGATCTTCACCAGTTGATACACTCTGCAGCCATGTGGGTTTTTTTGATGTTTCTGTATTTCTTGCTGCCTCACCTCTTTTATATCCCACGCAAGACAAAATCTTTTCTTGTGGAACTGATTCTGTGGCAGTGTCTTTACTCTCTGTTGAATCCCTGGTGGTGCTACCGGCACCAGCTTTCTCTGAATCCTTCTTCTTTTCTTCTCCTGGTCTTGCAAATTTTCTTGGCTTCCCTTTCCTGGCATTTTTGCCAACAGGGCTGCCTGACGTCGGGGTATGGTCTAAAGTTGTTGGTGTCTTATCGACAAATGATCCTTCTTCAGACCTATTTCCTGCTTTAGTCTGAGTGCTTGATGCAGTCTCTTTTGGCTCAAACTTAGAATTTTGTTTATATTTGCCATTTGAAGAGCTAGCCTGTTCCTCCTTCCCTTTTTGAGAAGCCCCAGCAGTCATAGTTTCATCTCTTACGTTATTAAGATTTGGTGAGTTGCTGTCATGCCAATAATAATAATTATTGTTACTGCCACCAGAATGTGAGTGAGGTTGACGATCTTGTCTCAAGTACGAGTCAGACTCCTCATCGTGCGAAGGTCTTCGACCACCAACAGGATACTGGCCATACATGTTGCCTGCTCTATTTTCATACTGTGAATCACGGGAGTTTCTTCTCCATCTAAACCTATCATTTTCTTGATGCAAGTTATTTATCATACCATGATTGAGTGGTGGATCACCTCTGAATTCTCCTGGCTTCCCTCTACCACTTCCAATCCATGGTGGGTGAGACGGCACTTCTGGATACTCGTCCCTCCTGATCCCTCTACTATAAAAGCCCTCATCATGATGGTATTGTCGATGCTGATAAAACTTTCTCGGGTGCCCTGGGGGATAGCTGCCCCTATGCCAACTTTCATTCACCTTTGCATTCCTCTCATTGTCACTGAAATAATTAAAGCCATTATAATCATCAGTAGCCCAGTTGGGCATTTCTCTGTTCTCTTGTTGCTGGTTTGGACTTTTAACCTGTTTGTCTTCTGGGCTGCATTCTGGATGTTGATCTCTTACCCACTGAAGAAGCTTTTCTTGATGATTTTTCTCACGCAGATGTTCAGTAAATTTCAAAAGGCCAACAAATTCTTGCTTACAAAGACTACAGCTATGGACGGAATTGCTGCAAACAAACAAAAAGCAAAATGACTTTATGACCTGTGCCACTGTGTTGCTAACAATACTGTGAGAAAAGTTCATCAAAAGTTTTATGAGCAATTTACATGGCTCTTTTATCCATGTAGTTTATAACCTTCTGCCAAACTAAACTGTGACTTAAAAGGATAAAAGGGACTTAAAGGGTCATAAGTCCAGTTCCCACTGGTGTGACCTGCAGCCAGAAATCTTTTTAAGAACACTGGAGCTGCAGAAAGACTTTATCCACACATGCTGGGTTGCAAAAGAAAATGGACATAACATGACTTTTGTAAGATGGAAGTTAGAAAATCTTCATTAAGACCTTCGAGGATCTTTCAAAGATCCTTTTCAGCACAGTATACATGTAAAACTTTCACCAGGAAAGTGATTTTTATGAAATACAATGTTATTATTATGGGCATTAATCTTTTCTTTCCATTAAAATCTTCTGTCACCATAATAATAAAATTGAAGTTTCACTGGCGTAGATCGTTGGTATTCTCTTGACAGTTGAACAAAACCAAAATACCTCATCTCATGCAGATAACATCAAGTATGCATCCTAATTTGACATGTAAAATCTTGAAGGATTGAATGTTAAAAGGTTGACGTGTAATCTGTAATTAAGCCACCCAAACAACAAATGAAACAATAATATTTTGCAAACCTTCCACTTTTTCTGTTCAAATTTGTATTGTGCAACAAAGACCATGTGTGCTCTTCAAGCTCCTATGAAATACAGCAAAGAACAGTCATGTATTTTCTAAAGAGGAACTTAAATAGACGGTTTAACTTTTCCTCATGACATTTACACATACAGCTAGTAGCACAACTATAAAGACTTTTCACCAATTACACACTCACAACTTCTGTCTGTCTGAACGGGGTCTTACGTGTACATGTACATTTGATTTACAAGAGAAGATCTGTAACAAAGTTGTAGCATTAGCTATTTGCATGAAAAAATCTTTAGAATGATGGAGGATTGAAAAAATGAGAAGCAGCTTTCCTAACAACCTCGTTCCCAGGGTCTCTCCTCTTCCCTTTTATTGGAGTGTGTGTGAGAGAGAGAGAGAGAGAGAGAGAGAGAGCCTGGGAACAAGGTAGGTTGCTTTCCTGTTATTAGCAGGAAAATTCATTCTTTCCTTCCATACAAACCTGGAGACTGTACTTCTTTTCTTCAAAGAACACGCAAATAAATAAATTTACTCAGGAGCTTTTGTTGCTATCCCAGAAGCTTCATCAGCAATAAGGTGTTGTTATTGTTGGGTGGACACCAAGAGAGTATTAAGACGGAATCCACCAGAAGTTCGAGTAACAAGTGGACAAAAAGCTAGTACCAAGATTATAAACATCGTATTGCAAACGTCTGTACGACTGTTTTAAATATCTTCTGAAAAAAGATCATTTCTAGCAACACCAAACGCCAAAAACAACTGTTTAACTTCGTAAGAAACACTTGAAAGTACTGGTGAAATGAAACTGATGATGAACAATTTCACAATTTCTCTGAATGTTGAAATTTAATTTTTCTCGTTCCCATGGGAAATTGTTTTCAGTGTTATTTCAGGCAAATATTTATATCTTTAGCTTTCAGGAAATGTAAAAAGGACTGTAAAATACTTGAAATTATTCTGGTACCAGATTTTTGTCCACTAAAAACTGAAATTGCTCGATTTTCTACCGGTTTCGTCTTAATTTTATATTGTTAAATAATAGGTAATGTCTTGGATTTTTATCCTCTGTGAGCACAACAGTTTGTCTGAACAGACGATCCCCTTAATTTTATTAGCATTAACCACCATGTCCAACTAGCCTGCAAATGCAGACATATTTCTGGCAGTTGTCTTTCTCCCCCACCCCCAAAAAAGCTTCTTCTCCTTTTCATTTTTTTGGGGAAGGGGTGGGGGGGGATGACTGCTGGAAATACATCTGTGTTCGCAGGCCAATGTTCATGTCCATTTCAGATAAATGATCTATCTTTAGATAGATGGGTTCAATTCCCACCCTGGTCAGAATTTTTCTCTGTCCTTGTGTGGGCCCATTTCCATCAGTAGGGCTAACGCTCACATGGTTTATATGGGATAGAATTCTAGCACTTCACATTACCCTCTATTCAGTTATCTTTATAATACACTGTAATTTCATTTAATAAGGGTTACAATAATATTATTATCATAACTACAGTCTGTGGTCCTCACAAGTTTTGCCTGTTCTGTTTCTGAATTTTCTTCGGATATTCACATCTGTTAGTCATCTCGGTGTGCTCCCATGTTAAGTACTATGACAACATTTTTATATCAAGCTGCAGAGCTACAACTGTAGCTGAGCATAGTTTGGCCAAGTAAAATGTCATCACAGTTCATAAAAATTAATGAAAACCAAATACCCTAAGAATTTCACATTGATTACACAATAAGACTCCAGTACGAAATTACGATAGGATGAGCCTCATTTGATTAAGCATTATTTTAGCTTGATTTCAAAACAAAAGCACAATGAAATTTGACTATTTTTAACCGAACTGATGATAAATTAAAACTGACCCAAGCACTGAATCACTTATAATTATCGCGAAATCAATAAACCCTTGATTCTATAGTCATATATCACAGCTAAAAAGAAACTCACTTTTTGCGATGTAAAATCTAAAGTGCAAATTTCGCAGAAGTATTCACTCTTGTGCAGGGAATCATCAGGCAATTCTACATCCATAACGTTATCCGATCGAAAACAAACAACAGCGCTTTTAGCTACGACAGTACTTGACCGTGCGTGTTCCCGATGGTAATGTATAAAGAAAACTAGTCTGTGCGTTTTACCGATGGATCGCCATATCCACGTACAATGGTTCGTAGATCAAAATAACTCTAGTAGCTCTCGCGTTACGAAGACCAAATGACCAATGCATAACTCATTGCACAAGTGGTGTGACAAAAATTTCAAAGTGCCGGAAACGGTAGTGGGGGCTGTCAGGATGGTAATAACTGCGCAGGAATTCCTTTACGACTGGGTATAGAGATGAAATGAAACCCCCAGATGGCTATTAAAAATGCAATAAACCTTAAATAGAAAATAATATACGTACCCAGTCGTTGCAAAGGCACTGCGAAATGTTAAAATTCAATGTGGAGTGGGAATTTCAGCGGTCTACCATAGAAGCCTCGTTTTGGATTGGGAAGTGACCGGAAGTGACTACCACTGTTGTCGAGACCTTGTCACGTTTTGAGGAAGGGAGGTCCGGAAGCGGAAATGAATCAAGGAAAAACCACACATTATGACGTGAAACCGTGGCCAAGAAATGTTCTTTTAAGAATCACCTATTAAAGTTAAATTTTAAAAATGTAGATACACTAATTTAGATAAACTTAAGAATTTAGATACACTAAAAGATTACAGGATTGTGTTCATGTCGAGCTAACGAAGAAGCGAACCAAGGAAATAAGTCTACAATGTCCTTGTTCGTGGGCTAAGGCTGCCAAGAATAATTCGCCTGCGTCAACTACGTTTTCATACAACTGGTTTTAATATTCCGTCGCAAGCACGTCTGGCACATTTGGGAAGATTTTGCAAGTTTTGAAGACAAACACTTATACAGTGCTCTTCTTCTTCTTCCACTTAAGAAAAGAGGTTTTTTTGTTTGACAATCAACGGGAAAATAGAATGAATTTTTTTTATTACTACTAATTCATTTGTGTTGCTATTTCAATAAACTTCGTAACTTCCGTTACAACGGTCTGTTTCAACGTTTTCTCCGTGTCACTACATCAACCACTCTTCCTCTCGAGACTCGGCACAGGGATCATATATAGTTCTCTCCCCATTGTTCGGTTGCGATCTGCCCCAATGATCCCCAGAGCCTCATCGGCCTTGGCGTCACTGTCAGGTTTTCAAAAACGAAAATTCTACTAAATCGCTTTCTTTTCGTCCACACACACACGCATCACATTTCCCCAATACTCAATAAGTGACGAATGTTTCATTTCGTGGAGCGGATATACTTTTCGTAGTGGACATCTCTGAAATTGCTGATCTCGTGTTTCAATAATAATTGACTTAATACCTTCACAGCTGAGACGTGCTGAGGTAACGCTGTGCCCGGGAAAGAAGCCGGGAG
Source organism: Montipora capitata (assembly GCA_949126865.1). Lineage (NCBI taxonomy): Eukaryota > Metazoa > Cnidaria > Anthozoa > Scleractinia > Acroporidae > Montipora > Montipora capitata. The sequence continues at coordinate 946,126 of OX421458.1, read as the reverse complement.
GGGGTAAGACGGAAATGTGTTTAATTCTATAATCATGTCGTTGACCTACTACAAATGACCACCAGTAGGGAACCATGCAGAGTCATTTGAGGAAATTATTTTAAATTGGGAATCACTTACACTCCTCCTTCTTTCCTTCACAGAATCTTCCTTCTCTCTACTCGTAGGTGAAATGTGTGAAATGCTAAAACCAAGCTTGGTAAAGGGAAGTCATTGTCATATTTCTTCCCAAAGAAAATTGCTAGTGTTCGGCGTACGAATGTGACAAGATCAGACAAACCCAATTAATTGCACAAAGCGAAAAACGGAATCTCCTGGGTTCTAGGGGCTAATTGAATTTGGTTTCTGAGGACATGATTCCCTTTATGGTTCCTCAAAATTTCCTCACCTGGTGATTAGGAGCAGTACACGAACTAAAGCCAGATAAACGTGCGACTCTTTGGGACTCCGTGACTAAAGTAATAAAAAAAGAACAGCATTAAAGGCTGAGGTTAGAAGTAGGGGTTCTGTAACTGGAGGACCACGGCGTCCAGAACCTGTGGTGTCACCATAAATAAGGATAGGCAAGCGTGTTTTGTTTGAATCAGGTAGTCATGGAGGACGGTGTAATGATGGTAGTCTTTCACATAAAATGTAACGGAATGTCTTTGTGTCTTAAAAGATATGAATAGGCTTTGATAAGGCCCTGAGATAGGACGCAGCTCTATTGTTGTTAGGGTTAGGGTCCATCGATGATTCCTTGTTTGTTTTGGTCCATTGTTTTCTGAGGCATTCCCAGGTGACTCAAATGACTAACTCCCAAAGGTGTTAGTACCGTCACGATTGACTGATCAAACAGAAAGACTTTGCCTTTAAGCACATATTATTCTAAGGAACATACGGAAATTGTGAGAAGTAAAGAACGATTCGACCAAAAGGTAAATTATAAGATAGGATTCCCCCTAACTTGACCGACCTGGTTACACATAATACGAAAAGTTTATGAGCGCTCAAAAGAAAGGAAAGCATAGGGGTTAGCGAACCAATCTCGCAGCGTAGGTTAAGAAAATGATTTCAATGCTATTGTTCACAACACGAATTAGCTTTCCTTTCATGCCTTCTTTGGCACTGCTTAAAACTGTATACCGCTAAAACCTCTCATCTGTCAGTTATTTTATTATTTTTTTCCCTCAATTTAACACGTTTACCGTT
>OX421458.1:927435-942435 GCA_949126865.1 Montipora capitata | reverse complement strand
CGGTGCGACTTCCTCCCAGCAAAATCCACCGCCCGTAGCTCAAGCACTGGAAGCCGCACCAGAAATCCAACCGGTCGCAAACTTTCAAGTCCCTCCACCGGAGAAATTTTCATTCAAGCCGGAGGACTGGCCAAAATGGATTGAACGATTTGAACGCTTTCGCAAAGCCACCGGCCTCGAAAAGCGAAGCGGCGAAAACCAAGTAAACACTTTAATTTATGCAATGGGAGATCAAGCTGATGACATTTTCCTTTCATTTGAGCTCACAACTGAAGAAGAAAATGATTACAATCAGGTAAAAGGCAAATTTGAGAACCACTTCATTGTGAAAAGAAACGCAATCTTCGAGCGAGCAAAATTCAATTCCCAAATCCAGCGAGAGGGGGAATCTGTTGACAGCTTCATCACAGATTTGTATGGCCTTGCGAGGTACTGCAATTTTGGTGCGTTGAAAGACGAATTGATCCGAGACCGCATAGTCGTGGGTCTACGAAATCGCGACCTCTCGGAAAGGTTACAACTCGATCCGAAGTTAACCGTTTAGAAAAGCTACAAAACTGGCAAGACAACGCGAATCGCTAACGCACCAACAAAGCATATATACTTGATGGTGGATTCAAATCGAAATCAGTGGAGGTTTACAGTATCGCTAAAGGAAGAATCAAGAAAGAGCAAGAGTATGCCCTCCAACATGGCGGCCAAGACAAATCATGCTACTTTGTTGAAAAATCAAAGTACCATAAAATATCTCCCTTAAATGCGTTTCCTCTCAAATTTCGCGTGTAAGATAATTTTTATGTGTTCTGTCAATTTTTGGCAACAGCAAGATTACAACTTACTGTTTAAGGGAAGCATTGGTCACGTGACCTCTTAGTGCAAGTGGCCTATTCAAGCTTGATAGTGGTGCTGACGTAACAGTGATTCCACGTCACAAATTTCTCTAATTGAGCCAACCGCGTTACAACCTACCACCAGGGTTCTATTAGGCCCATGCAAACTTGAAATACCGAATGAACTATATAAGGGAGTGTTCAGAGCTCGTCTTACCAACGACCTTAAGTCCATTGAAGAAGATATTTACGTTGTGGAGGATCTGGCCCGACCACTGTTGGGCAGGAATGCAGCAGCCAACCTGAAACTCATAAGCAGGGTGTGTGAATTTTAACCAGTGACGACTACAAGGCAAAAGTAATGCACGAATATCCAAGGCTGTTTACTGGTCTGGGAAAAACGGAAGAAGAGTACACCATCAAGCTCAAAGATGGATCAAAGCCATTTGCTTTGTCAGTGCCAAGGAAAGTACCAATGCTACTTTATGCTGAGACCAAGAAGGAAATTCAAAGGATGCTTGAAAGTGGAGTCATCTCACACGTTGTGCAACCAACGGAATGGTGTGCGCCAATGGTAGTGACCCCCAAGCCTAATGGTCAAGTAAGAGTGTGTGTTGAGCTCACAATGCTAAATAAGTATGTACAGCGCGAGAATCACCCGTTACCCTCAATTGACGTCACCCTAGGAAAGCTGGCAGGAGCGAAATACTTCACGAAACTGGATGCGAGGTCTGGATTTTGGCAAATAAAGTTGTCAGAAAGTTCAAGATCACTAACCACCTTCATTACACCTTGGGGTCGGTATTGCTTCAACGTTCTTCCCTATGGTATCAGCTCAGGTTCCAAGAAATTCCAAAAGTGCATGAATAGAATCCTAAAAGGATTGAAAGGAGTTGAATGCAACATTGACGATGTCCTTTGTCATGGCCCTACCCGACAGATTACATGACAGAAGATTGAAAGCAGTTTTAGACCGCCAATCAGCAGCGACACTCAATGTCGACAAGTGCATTTTCAGTGCCCCAAAGATCAAGTTTCTTGGAAACGTGGTCAGTGCTAACCTTCCAGCACCAAGTAACAACGTTCATGACGTGCGTATTTTCCTCGGTATGGTGAACCATATGGGCAAGTTTGCAGAGCACTTAGCTGACAAGACAAAACCTCTTCGTGACCTGATGCAAAAAGGGAGCCAGTGGATCTGGGCACCGCCACAAGAGTTAGCCTTCCAAGAAATGAAGTCTAGCTTAACAAAAGCACCAATCCTAGCATTATATGATCCCAACAGAGAAACGAAGATATCTGCTGATGCATCATTTTTTGGACTGGGTGGGGTCCTCCTTCAAAAGCAAGATGCAGAGCACTCACCCCCATGGAGTGTAGATATGCGCAAATCGAAAAAAAGGCCTTTGTCTTGACTTGGGCATGTGAGCGATGCAGTGACTACATCGTGGGTAAATCCATCATTGCAGAAACAGACCACAAGCCACTGGTGTCGCTCCTTACAAAGTGTGCACTGAATGACGTCCCTCCTCGGATACAGCGTCTCCGGATGCGCCTCATGCGTTTCCACTTGAAAGAAGTCATTCATGTGCCTGGAAAGGAAATGTACGTGGCAGACGCACTCTCTAGAATCCACAACCAGTTCTGAGTGTGAGACCACAATAAAGGAACAAGAGATGAACATATATCTCGACTGCAGTGTACTTGACTCACTCCCTGTGTGAGACATCAAGTTAGCGGTACAAATAAATGAGGCTCAAGATGAAAACCCCATTTGTAAGGAGATTAAAGATTATTGCCTTGGGGGCTGGCCGGACGAGTTCCATCTTCATGACACACTGAAACCGTATTGGTCAGACAGAGGAGAGTGTAGTTCAAGGAATACTATTAAAATATCCCAACATCCCTGAGGTTAGAAATCCTCGACAAGCTACACGAAGGACACCAAGGGATAACCAAATGCAGAGAGCGAGATAAAAGTTCTGTTTGGTGGCCAGGTTTAAGTCGTCAGATACAAGATATGGTGGAGAACTGTAAAATCTGTGCAAGGCACCGAGTAATCGGGCCAGAACCACTCATGAAAACATCCTTCCCTGAGCGTCCGTGGCAAATGACTGGAACTGATCTCTTCGAACTCGATCATATCACTTTCTTGATAGTGGTTGATTATTTCTCTAGCTATGTAGAGGTAGCGGCAATGAATAAGACAACCAAATCGCCTGAAGTTATCAGAGAGCTCAAGGCGATCTTTGCACGACAAGGCATTCCAGAGGAAGTCAGGAGTGATAACGGTCTACAGTATGCCTCAGCAGAATTTACCCAATTCTCAAAGGACTGGGGATTTAAACATACAACAAGTAGTCCCCGTTTCCCACAGGCAAACGGCGAGGTTGAACGAGCACTGAAGACTGCCAAGCCTCTTCTGAAGAAAGAGAAAGACCAAGGGACTGTTAGCATACAGATCTACCCCACTTGCTTGTGGCCACTCGCCAGCAGAGCTACTCATGGGACGGAAAATTAACCCATTGATTCCTGGGAGTAAGACCTAATAGACTGTACTCTGTCTAACGCCAGACAATTTTACTTGTCAATGGGTTGCAGCTCAGAAGTCAATGGGTTAACATTATTATTATTATTATTATTATTATTATTATTATTAGTAGTAGTAGTAGTAGTAGTAGTAGTAGTAGTATCTGATTTGAAATTTGGTTTTATCAACGGAGTTGATAATGTAAATTGGCCACCGTACAGAGATTCTAAAAGCTGACGTTTCGAGCGTTAGCCCTTCGTCAGAGCGATTCGCTCTGACGAAGGGCTAACGCTCGAAACGTCAGCTTTTAGAATCTCTGTACGGTGGCCAATTTACATTATCAACTCCGTATCTGATTTGAGTTTATGATTTCATTAGTGTCACCAATTAGTGCTCTGGTGCTAAATCAATTGACACTTAAATAAAGATGTTATTGATATTATTGTTATTATTATTATTATTATTATTATTATTATTATTATTATTATTATATATTATCATTTTTATTATAAGTAGCAGTATTTGATTACATGTAGTATTATAAGTAAAAAGGTTTATTTTTTGCTTATTCATTAGGATGTATTATGGTTTGCCCTCCGATTGCACAGAAAAGACAAGGACAACTGTACGTAGAGGTAAGTGAAGTTTATTTCTACATTTACAGCTTATTTTAAATAGCATTTATAAGCTCAAAGTTAATTTTCCCATACAAATATATTTCTTTATCATTAAATCAGCCTTGATCTTTTCAGCTTTTTGCGATTGACTACTGTTTTTACTTCTCTTTTATTGAAAGTAATATGAACTCTTTATTAAGGTCCTCATGGTCTTGTTTGCACTCGACTGCATGCTAGGACATTTCCTCGCGTTCCCACGCCTAGACTTTGCCCTTTAAATTAAGCAGTCCTTTTGTTTCTTGACTCTTTTGGTCCACTATTTCTGATAATTATTTTCCTAAAAGCCTTTCTAAAATCTTGACTTCTCCAAGCATAAACTCCTGGGTTGACGCATGCACTAACCGATGCCACCGTCGATAAAATTTGCATCGTGAGGGCCATATCGCTGCGTTCTTCCGTTATGAGCTCTTGGTATAAAGATCCAATAAAAAGCGGCAAAAAACATAACAGAAATGCCCCAATAACAATTCCGTAAGTTACAGCGACTCGTAACTCGATTTTCCTCATCGCCTCAGATTCAAGATGAGTATTGTTTTGAAGTTTAACCTGTTGATCACGTGATGCTTTAATGACGTAGCCGTAGCTACCGAAGATGAGAAGGAAAGGGATTATAAAATAAAAGACAAGAATCAACGCTGCAAATACTTTGGACTTGTTCTGGAATTGACGAACGTGTGCATGAGTGTTGCTCATGCACAAATGAAAGGTGTCATAGTACTCCAGAAATTCCTGGTATTCCGCTTTGGGAAGAGAGTGAGGGAAGACCACGGTTCCAATCACAGAAAACAACCAGGTTGCGACTATTACTCCCATCATTCGTCGGCGCGTTACGACTGTTTTGTAGCGTAGTGGATACTTGATAGCAATGAATCGATCCATGCTAATGCATGTCAAATGTAAAATTATGCAACATATAATTGTAATAGCAAGCTCTGAAAAAATATGACAAGCCGTCGGATATGGCGTCTGTCTCGAAAGAGCGACGATTCGAAACCCAAAGACAACTGTCATAATCAAATCAGCTAAAGCTAAGCTGAATATTACGGCATTTGATACTGTTCTTAATTTCCTGACTTGCCATATGGCGACGCAAACCGTAAGATTACCAAACCAAGTTGAAAGAAATAATATGATATGAAAACCAATCCATACAGCTTGCAGAGGTGTCATTTTATTTCAGCGTCTTCAAACTTCAGTTTTATGTCTCGATCAAATGTCTCGTTAAACCTTTTCGGTATTTAGTATCTTTTTGTTGCGTTGAGAACAGTTGCACTTTGCCGAAGCCCTAGTTAGGCCGGGATAAAACTTCGGTTTCTTTGATAATGCCAACAATTTGTGATGATCCTGCGGGCGTTTACCACTTTGTATCGATCAGAGTTCATTTGAAAGGCAGATTTGTTCATTGAAGCCACAATTAAGATGAAGACTGTCCATTTAAACATACAAGACACGAGTTATACATACAGGTAGATATATCCCTCAGCGTGGAACAATGGCAGAATGCTCAAGATCTTTTCAGTTTACAAAACTGAGTGAATTGGTAAACTAATGATACTACTTGCATCAGAAAAACCTGTTGAGGAAGGTTATCTTGGAAACCAGAGCCTTGTCAAAGTATCATACGTATTCTTCCTTTTTCGGTCAAAGTAAAAAAAAAAAAACAAATACTCACTTATTATACTGAATAATTTCTGAGATCGCTGATAAAACCTGAAAAAAAAAACCCTATATTCAGAAGTAAGAAAATATGCCCTTGTGCAACGTTTGTCTGAAACAAATGGCCTCAGCTCATAACACAAACTCGGTGAAAAACGCCCGCACACCGGTACCTCAAGTTTACATTTCAATTTTTGCATTATTTAGTTTCCTGTTAATTGACATTTACCAATATATGTTGTTCCGTATATTAATTTTTCAACTGAGAATCATGATGAATTTCAAAGCAGGAGGCCTTACAACACACTCGGTAATTTTGAATTATAAGGTGAGAACTGCTCGAAATCGCGACGTTAATGCAGTTTTTGGGAACTGAGAATCAGAATACTGAGATGACTATGTGAACCGTGTCAAAAGAATCAGTCAGTCCGTGGGATAGCCACCTGCATCGAACGGAACTGCTTGTTTATTCTAGTTTTTCCCTTTACTTGTGAACTTAAAGATAAGCGATTATCTTTGGATCGTTGATCGAAGGTCGTGAATTTGGCTTGACTTAAGAATCCAGCGTTTTCATGTTTTGTCAAAAGAATTCCATACTTGCTAATTTTCTTTTCATAGTGAGTAAACATCGAAGCCCTCATATTGACTCTGTTGATTAAAAGAAAAAGCCGGAAAATTTGCAAGGTGAAAATACCGATCGCTTTATTTTTCTCAATCAAAAAGTGTCATAGTAATGCTAGATCAGTTTTCACAGCGTAGTGAATATCTTCACTCTGAATCGGGCCATTGAATCCCAGATGGGATATTTTTAACTCGAAGGTTAATTGGTTGACTAATTGTTAGAAAAGGTCAAATTTTCACGAAACCACCTTAGGCAAAATATTTCACAATAAAACAGTGTTACTTAGTATAAGTCATGTAAAACTGTTTTCTGTCTGAACTAAAAAAAAGTCACGTCAACTTGGTTCTTTCGTTTTACTTACTTGTTTTTTACTTTCTCGTTTGTGTATACTGCCCATTTCTGTATAAAGCAGGCTAAAACGAGAGCGCCGAAGAATTTTTTAATACGTTAGCTGACCCCTTGTGAATCATGGCCCACGCTCCCATTGGAACATTCAAGCTGCTTATATGGAATCACTCAGGAGACACGAACAACCTACTATTTTCTTTACTAGCTCGGAACAGTCCTACCTCACATGAAACCTAGTGCGATGTCATATACTTTATTGTTTCGCTATTGTGTTTACCATATGGTACATGCGTACACAATTTAATGGAGTAAAGGCGTTTACGTATGCGCATTTGCTTAAAATTATCATAGTAAATAAGAAAAGTAACTCTAAACAGTGAACAAAAAAATAATCGTGTTTTAATTGTTATAATAACTAAATCACATAACATTACTTAAATCCTATATGTTGACGTTAAAGTTGCAGTTATATAAAACATTTTGGTTTCCAATCTATGTACAACTGAACGTATCATATATTGATGTCTGCCTTCTCTTCAAAGCGAGTCTAAATGCGAAGTTTTTCTTATGAAAATTAGTTTTTATTCATATTTAAGGTAAAACTAATTACGGTCACAAAAACTTCGTACTTTGACTCGGTTTGAAGAGGAGACAGACATGAAATCGGAAATAGCCTATTTAAGCCCTTACCGACGACACCCTAATGACTAAACGATGTACAAAAATGTTATGTCTATTTTCAAAGTGCTAAGCGGCTGTAAAAAAAACATAACGTCCTAGGAAAGACAAGGAAATCCATTGTATCTGATGAGGTCAATACTCAAGTAATTGCCCATTTTCTGCGCTCATTTTCCCGGCGGAATGAAAACGAGACTGTATCAGAACAAGGGCAAGCCTATTCTCCCATCTCATGGACGTTTAGTAATACCGAAAAAAGATTGCAAGTGTTTGCTCCAGTGCCGTGGAACCGTATTTCCTACAGACGAATTATTTGCATTTTGGCTCTGAGGTCCCTGAGTTTTTTGGACGCGGTCTCTCATTTTTGACGCAGAGAATATATATTCCATACTCGAAATTCTTACACCCTCATGGCGCCTTTGGCTGGAGAACTGATGTAATATGTTGTCGGTGATCTTCATGCACGTAATACTAAGTAATCTTCGCTGTGTGCTCGTTGAACTTAACGTTCTCTCTACTTGAGTCCAGATCTAGCTTATTTATGCGAGATTAGAGGCAAAACATTGGAAATACCCTTTCCTTTTCTCTAAGGATAGGCAACAATAACGAACAGTGTCAGCAGTTCTCGACAATCTAATAACGCTCTTGGTAAATTGATGTTTACTTTAATTGCCTAGCTTTTCGGTCAAAAATAAACTTACGGTCTTCTATTTATGCACTAGTCATTTGTTTCCCCCACCCCCCAACCCCCGGGGATAGTGGGGACATATGGGGAAATTACTAGGGCAATTACGCGAGATTACGCCATAATTACGCCTCTAGGGGGTAGGGAAATTACAAGATTTTCGTTCCTCTGCCCTACCCCTCTGGGGACATACAGGGGGAAATATCGGGGAATTCTTACCTAGGAGGACTGGGACTGAAAAGAAACGAAGAGCAATGGTAATGAGTATTTTCACACGTGCAAAAATTTTTTTTTTGGTCGCTAATTCCTGTCTTGTTTCTATCCAGTTCTTTTTTTTTTTTGTTTCGTTCCTTATATAGTTCATGTGGCACACACAAATGGCAAGAACTGTATATTGTGGTAATCTCCCTAACATTTCCTTGATGACTCAGAATCTTTTAGGAACAGAGGGGTGGGGGAATTACGTGTGTTTGTCTGCTCTAGTCCCCAGTGGAAATACACCTACTTTACAACCATTCAAATGTATTTTCCCTACCCATCCCCGGGGGTCAAGGGGTGGGGGAAACAAATGACCAGTGCATTAGTTTTCTCGTGTATTCCTTCTATTATTTGCATCTATGTATTATCTGTTTCGATCGACAGTGTTCGCATTTAACTTTGCAACACCAAAAGAATCGACAGTTGCAGAGTTCTTCCAATTCATTCTCACTCGTCGAGTAGCCTCTGTGACAACACATCAAATCACATCCGTCCGTCCCGAGGGATGTGTTATTGCATAAGCGTCCTCTCGTCCCGAGGGATCCTGTTTTCGAATTGCGCTCGCAAAAATCAGGAGATTTTTCGTAGTACACAAGATCAGCAGTCGTAGGTGGCTTGTGAAGTTTGTTTTTGGGACGAAACGCTGGCTTTATTCTTCTAGCTGCATGTCCATTACGATTGTTGTTTTCCTCAAATTCTACCATGGAGGCACTGTCGAATTTGTCTTTGAGCACCTCGCCGATGCGTCTAAAATCAGGCAGGCGGTTCCAACATGTGCGTACAGTACAAGCTTCGGACACGCCGTGGCATTTACATTCACGAACCATATTGTTTCTTACAGCCTTGGAAAGAAAAGAAAAAAAAAAGAAAATGTGAGATACAAACGCATTGGTAACTGTGTTGTGCAAGTCTTAAGCGGACCAACAAAAGAGGCCTTTGAGAACGGGCTGTGTTACATTATTCTTGGTGCTAGATTCTATTTGCCATCGTATGAAGGGGGGGGTGGGGGGGGGGGTGGTGGGGGTGGGGGCGATGCACGGTGGAAGGCAAAGGGATAAGAGATCTTGGCACTCTTCTCCCGCAAATCTCTCTTTAACATCATACAATTGACTTTTTTCAGGCTACAAAGTAAGTGATACGGGAGAGATTGATTTGACAACTGCAAACTGATCTAATACGTTCTAGTATCCTTGGTCAAACACGATGAAACCGTAGACCGGTATACAGTCCTCGGTGTGGTATTTGGTCCTAGTTGTAGATCATTGTTTGCTAAGAAAATCGCCATCTCAAGGTACGCTTTGACACCGAGAGTAAATTCACTTCTGTATGACATACGAGGAATATAGTATGAGTCAAGTACACGTGCAAGAGCCAGCACTACCCATTTGAATAAAGCTTAAAATTTTTGTCTATCAATGACAATGAAACTTCTTTGTTACACGACTTTCAGAGCGAGTTACTGTGTTCCAAGAGAGGCCAGACGCCGTATTGCTGTAACAAAATTGATAATGCGTGCAAATTGATCTCGAGCGCAAACTGAGCCGCAAATATCCACCCTCAATAATGCATTATTGCGAAATCATTTGTAAATTGGCGACATCACGAATTTCCTTTGTACAAATGCAACGATTTGATGGAAGTGTCTACAAGCAACAGAGCGTCAGTGTAACTCTGTACTGGCGGTTTTAAAGTCCCACTTCCCAGAATTGCTTCAGTGTACTCCAACATGTCGTACTGAAAGTTTTTAAATTTGTTGCAGTGTTGGGAAATTGTGTTCAGATTTGTTAATTGATCAACATGGGATACTACAGGCTCAACATTAAAGACAGAACTGACAAAAATTCGATGGAAGGTAGAAAGACTTAACAGGAATAGAAACTGGTGAGGGATCGATGAATCTTTTATGACTTTCTTTTTTTAGCTAAGTAGAATTGATAGTATAAGAAAGATATTCATTTCATCATCAGCATTCTAAGGTGTAATAATTCTTCGGTGCCGCGAAAAACTCATGACTAACATATCATCGAAAACAGTCTTACATAACCGACGCCATCTAGGCAAAACATGGTTTATTAAGGCATGCCAAATGCGCGGCTTCGCTAAAGCTTCCTGACGAAGATAGAGAAAAGAAAAAGACACTTAAAAAACAATTGAATTAGACTTTTCCTTACAGACAACCTTTCCACCGCAACGGCACAATTATAATTGATTCATTTTGAAATTATCAGTCGGAAAGTGTCTGTTCTTTAATTACTAACAAAAATCGTTGCCCGCGGCTTCCGCTTTCAGTTTCAGTTGCCGATTTAATTGCGCCGTTATCTTCTCTCCAAGCCCCAAAATTGAGAATAAAGGACTGCTTGATGAAGCCAAATTAATATTACCGTGCTGTGGAAAAGAGAACTAGAAAATACTAGACAACTAATTGCTTTATTGGACCGTGAAGGCCTTTCGAACATTGTACATCAGTGCCGTCAGTGGATTCGATAACTTACCAATGAGACTTAAAACAGGAAAAAGTTCATTGTGCATTGATATTCATCAAAACTAAGCTCATATTATAAGTAGAGAAGAAGTTCCTTTTCAGGGACTTCCTTGAATACACGCAAAGTTCATTTTGCCGTATTGCTTGTCCAGGGGAAGACTTACCGTTCTGCCTGCTTCGTTGTTGTGCAAATTAACCAAAGTACGAAAGTCGCGACCTTTTTCCCCTGCATCGACAAACTTCCTGGAAAATTGATCCGCAAAATGAATGTTGTCGCTGCAGCCACCCCACTGCCATCCAGCATTACTGACTCCCTTGTATCTGCTGTCACATCCACAAGCGGAGAGCTTTCCATCGCTACAAGCTCTTGCAATGGCGTGTGACACGCCTGCTGCTGTTATGGAGTAAGTGAAAGCTGTCTCCCTGCAGGCTAAAACGGGAAAATGTTCTTTAATATAGCGCTTAGCATTCATTTTTTGATTGTCACTATCGCAAATTTTATGTTGCATAGCAATTATTAGAAGACAACCCGCGGGGAGATCGCGCTTTGTCACAGGCTGCAACGAACAACAGAACTACGCCCATGGTTATTTTTGGTTGTTTTCATTGTCTTTCCTTGCCAAAACGTGTGTTTTTTTTCTCTCTAAGCCGAGTCACTAAGTCAGTCTTTACTCGATATCACGATAAATACGCTTTTCTACAATGACAGGACTACTAACACTTGCTTAATTTTTATGAAGTGCTATTACTCGATAAGAGATGCAAACTGTTTGCATCACAATACAAATAGATACAAAGTGCAATGAAAGCGACAAGGATACTTTGCCACTTATTTAGCTTCGCGTGTAACTTTCAGTGTTGTGTTGTCCAAGTTTCAAGTTTCCTGACTGAAGTTAAACGAGTTTTAGTCTTTATTTTCAGCTGGTGTTGAGCCCCTCTGTGATTAACCTTTTGGCAATTAATGTTTTCACTGTGACTTAAACTAAAAGTTTCCGATCCGAGAACTTTTCGATGGTATGTGGAATCATTCACGAAACTTCTTTTTTATGAATTAGAACTTAAATTGCGAATTTCTGCTCTTTGCGTTTCGTAAAAGAACGGTTGATTACATTATTCTTGTAGCGCGTTTTAATTGGCAATTTATTACCAATTGAACAAATTTTGTGACTTAATTATCAACAGGAAAAATGGTTGAGGACTCGTTTCTGTAAAAAAATTAAAGAGGGTTTTGTGGCATTTTTGGGGAGTGCGAGCGACAATTTATCTCGATTATGTATCGGTATTTCTTTGTTCAAAATGTACGCACATGTGATATAAAGGAGCGACTTTTTGTTGAACGTTGTACAACTGCAGTGGCCGGTTTTCTCAGTAACCGCGTGTGTGAGGAAAAGAGTTCTAAAAAGGACTACTTGCTGACATAATACAAAAATACATTGGGCATTAAATAAATGAGATCGGTAGCTGTGACATTCGAATTTGAGACTGAAATATAAAGTAACTAAGGAAGTAAAGGTCAGAACGAAGCATGGACAAGCATGAAAAAACACGGGAATAGAGTAAAATATTACCTATTTTCACAATTTTGCCGAAAACATTTTCAGGACTTTGCGCAGAACAATTCCATTTTCTACGTTTAAACTGATATTGGCACTGGCTGATGGAGATGTTTGCACCCAGACCAATGAACGGAACAAGTTCGGGGTACTTTCGGCATAGTCGTTGTTGCTTCGGAGTGACTGGCTTAACTCCGTTTGCTGGCGAAAGTTGAAAGTTATAGTTGTTCGGGGGCTTTGAGGAGCCTTTTACACCCAAGTTCCTAAATTGACAAGAAAGGAGGATGGTGTTAGATTAAACGCCGATAAACGTTATGACAACATAGTTGTTTATGAACACTGTCATGGTTGTTAGTAAAACGTTAGAAAACGTTATTATAACAGGATACGTATGTTGACCAATACTTGCCACCAAGATCCATTGCCTTCGGTTAGTACATTCAGGTTTGTTAAACCAAACAGTACGACTATGAAAAAAATCTTGAACATATTCATCCTTAACTTCCAACAACTGAGCTTGTTCACTTGAATACTTGTAGAGTGGTGTAATAACTACGGAATTCAGTTAATATGTTTCATACACTGACCTGCACCTTCTTATTACTGTCACATGAACAATGGATTAACTACCAACCTTCATAAGGCCCCTTTAAACCCTATCAATTTTGTTTGCTTTCGAAATGTCTGCATACATTTAAAGGCTCAAAGATAATAGCTCTAGTCGGGTGAGAGTTAATAATAAGGACATACCTGAACCAGACTCTTTCCGCCCACACAGAGATGTCGGCAAAATTACGATTTCAAGCGTAATCCGTGAGACAGAAGATAATAAGCTAAAGGAAGGAGCCTGTAGGTAAATATGCATGGAATATCTGTACTCATCACTTAAAGAGTTTCTAAAACTGTCAATTACTTCAGAGAGAGTTTTCTTGAATCGAAACTTTCCTATTGTGATTATGAGGTTAGAAGCTCACTCGGTGTTTTAATATTCTCTTTGACTCTCCTCGTTTTAATTAATTTGGTCTCATTTTATGACTTTTTCTGACAATGAAAAATGTGATTTTGTGATGGCGAGTTTTACCACTTCCTTGCCACAAAAGGCCGTGATGTGCCTGAAAAGGCAAGTTTTCTTTGTAACAACCAATCACTTGCGTCTTGATATCGTTCGATTTCACCCTCAGATTGGCAGAAACGTTTATTTCATTACATGCCCACTTCACATTTGCAAGGACTGGAAGCTTCAACTTAATAAAGATCGAAAAAAAGCAATTTATAGTCAATAGCTTCACAGAAATTAAGTTATTAAGAGTTGAATGGCAATAAGAACAAAATTACTTGTATCACTGCTTTTCAATAGCTTCAACAGAAACCGCCATTTCTCGTAAATTTTTTAGTCAATTAAATCGTTCCGGAAACGGCTTTTCGGTATAGTTTGCACATGATTGCGTCTTTCCATTTGAGAAAAGAAGAGGAATGGAATTTTCAAGGAATTTGAAGTTTGTAAGAAGCAGAGAAGAAACTGACTGGGGACTTTGTTCGAAAGCAGGATAAAATAAGGTGTTGTCTGTTTAAATTTGTTCATGTAATGTTGTATTCTTCTTGTTTCCTAACGTTCCAATTATTAAGGTGCAAAGTTAAAGACGGTTTGCTCTTAACAATCGCATTGTAGCTGCTTCATAAGGATTAACATCAATAAATATATAAAGAAAATGTTAACTTGTCCACGACCACTGTGGAATTTGCGAGTAATTAAATATACGTGATTGTGAAAAAATTCTCCATATTTCCGGCTTGCTGTCAGTCTCAGCTTAACAGTAATGAATATGGAACAAATTATTGAACATTTAGAAACTGACTTATAGATAGACCAAAGCAATAAGTAATGCTTACATTAAAATTGTGGCTTTCGACTTTGCAATGAGCCATTTTTCTTCGTTCTCTTTATTTTTGATTATTTGTTGGTCGTTAAAGCGCACGCTATCTTCTGATGACCCCACTTTCGGCACTTAGCGCAAAAAGAGGTAAATTGGGAAACTCATGAATACTCGCACAGATGGCGGAATAATTCCGGCGGAAAGACAGAATAACAGAAAAAGCACGTATCTTTTGTAACAACACAATAATCAATTTTCAAGACAGCGGTTTCATCCATTGTGATATCGAAATTATTGCAATCATTATTATTTTAAGAATAATAGCTATAATAAGCTGTACAATTTGTTTTTGTGTGGTCGTAAACTACGTTGTTCGCATTGTTTAAGCAGTTGCCGCGGTTTTAACCTCCTCAACAGCAAAGAAATGGAGATAAATGAAAAGAAACTTACTAACTTAATACAATTACATTGGTCTTTACTTGTTTGTTTCTTCTCTCGAAAAATGTTTGCCCTTACGATCAAGATAAATTTGCCGGTTAACTTAGCGGATTCAGGGTGTCTTTTTGGAGCAAAGCCCTTCGTGGTTTCCGGTTCGTTTATACGGGTAATTACCGAAAGGGGTGACTTGAACAGGTGGAGGGGTCTTTTAGTATAAGCGTAATTCATTAATTAAGGACGGCGCCTACTAACGCAAAAGTATTTTTGCCCCGGTTTATGATTATGCAGGAAATGTAGATCTCAACAAGTGTTATTGAAATCCAAAAAGAAAATTGGGGGTAACTGCGCATTTTTCAAAAGTAATTCATG
>OX421458.1:917435-922435 GCA_949126865.1 Montipora capitata | reverse complement strand
GCAAGATATCGGGACCTAAGCGATCTGTTAAGATCACCGATCGTTTCACATGTACCTCCGCAAATGTCATTTATTGCATAACCTGTACGTTATGCAATAAATTATACATTGGTGAGACAGGTAGACGACTAGGTGACCGATTCCGCGAACACCTTCGCGATGTTGAAAAGAATGACAAGGATGCATCTAAGCCAGTCGCTCGCCATTTTAATCTGCCTAACCACTCCAAAAAACACATGGCAGTCTGCGGCCTTTCCCTACATCTAGGTACGACGGAAAGCCGCAAGAATCTGGAACAAAAATTCATCTTTCAAATCGGCACCCTTAATCCTCACGGTATTAACGAACGCTTTTCATTTAACTAATATATTCCTATTTTCACGTTGCCATGTTACCACCAATAGCGTAGCTCCTACTCTACTATAAAAACTACACGTAACCCATAATCCCTCGATTCGCTCTGACGAAGGGCTAACGCTCGAAACGTCAGCTTTTAGAATCTCTGTACGGTGGCCAATTTACATTATCAACTCCGTTGATAAAACCAAATTTTTGTATACTACTTCCCCACCGACGCAGCACCACAGTTTCTTTAGAAACTACCCCTTCGTATCTTCGATCTAGATTTGTTGAGCGTAGCGCCATTACTGATTATTCTCTTCGTAACACTAAAGATAAACTTGCTGTTCCCCTACCCCGCACCAACTTTCTTAAGAACAGTTTCAGATATAGTGGTGCGGTGTTATGGAACAGTCTGCCAACTCATGTGCGGCAGGCTAGGACTCTAGAATCCTTTCACGCTGGCTGCAGCGGCTTCTTTTAGCGTCATTGTTTAATTTACACGGCTCTCACGTAAAGCAGTTCACTTAATTTATTTGTAGTTTTAGTTTTAGATAGATGGTATTGTAATATTTTATAGTAATAAATATGTTAATTAACTAAGTAAGTAATTAAATAAGTAGTAAATATTTTAATTCATAAGTAAGTACTACTTAATTTATTCGTAGTTTTTAGTTTTAGATTCATGGTATTATAAGTCTTGTAAACATTTCAATTCATAACTATGTACTGATACTGATGAGAAAACCGTGTATAAATAAAGTTATTTGATTTGATTTGATTTGATTTTGCCTGTTTTCCTTGGAAAAGTGGGATCTACAATAAGCGACATAAGGGTTGATCATCACTCACCCACTTTTAGGAATGTTCATTTTTTATTATCCATCTTTAGGAACTATGGAATATTTGGACAAATTTTCCCCCTTATCTTTTCTTCTAACCTCCCCCCCCCCCCCCCCCGGGCTAATAAAGGTTGTTTTTCTTTTATCACCAAAACTTACTTTTTCCGTTACCAACGTTGAATGAGGGGAGGGGGAAGAATACAAGTCGAAAATGTACCGTAGAAACTGTGGTCTTCCTAGTTCAGTGTCTCAACTACTTTTGTCGCTCATTGTAGGTGACTGGATGTGAGATGGGGTTTCACCACCCCCAACCTGTTGCTTTGTTCATGATCGTTATGTTAATGTTCGTGCCAGTTTCGTAAAAACGTCCGCCCTGACAGTATTGTAATCTGGCTATGAAAAGCCCCCTCCCCTCCCCTCCCCTCCCCCCTTAATTAGGCGAGTGGTCAAGAAGTTAGTATTAATTAGCGTTCCTGATTTCTTTCTGCCGTTGTTTTCATCTTATTTGCTTCCAATAGAATCGGTTTTATCTCGCCGAGAAACGTTATTAGGAGGTCACAAGAATTTCTTGAGGTGATGATTCCATGAAATAACAAGAGTCCATCACCAGAATTCAATTATTCACGATCAAATCATTCATGAATGTTAGAGAGGACGGATTATGCAAGGCAACGCCTCAATAGAAGATAGACATAGCCAACATTTTAAGTTCTGATGTCAACTTACGCATACAACAGTAAGTCGTGAGTAACAGCGCATGGTTTTATTTTTCAGATACGGAAGTGACGTCAAAATTTTGCACCCAGGGATTCTCAGAGTTATCTGGCAAGAGTTCGCCGACATTTAAATCGCCAGATGTCGACGGAATTGATACAAACTACTGCTGGTTTCTTCATCATAAACTTCCGAAGCTTGCTAACATGCACAGTGTCGGTTAACGTCAGTATCACTAAATGTCAGGTAAGTCGAAGTTCTCAAAGTAGATAAATTAGGAAGTAAGCATTGGATTGTTATTGTGGATATTTAGCGTAAAGTTCCATTTGTCAGTTCTTGCTGTTTGAACAAATGCGTCGATGCATTGATCATTAAATTAGCCTTCCCAGCTCAACATTGTTTAGGAATCAACCGCCAAAACTTTGCATTGCTTGATAACAAAAAATATTGCAGTTCACATGTTCATGTTATATATAAAAGTCGTTATGTATACGAACAGTATCAATCACTGCAGCAGCACAGTCACTTTGTTCGCGTTGAGAGTATTGTTTTTCAGCACTTAGGTTTCATTTTGGGG
Source organism: Montipora capitata (assembly GCA_949126865.1). NCBI lineage: Eukaryota > Metazoa > Cnidaria > Anthozoa > Scleractinia > Acroporidae > Montipora > Montipora capitata. The sequence continues at coordinate 919,963 of OX421458.1, read as the reverse complement.
AGATTGAAAGTAGACACCTTGGAAGGTCTTAATCCATCGAAAGGATTTATATGTACAACGGCGATGGTTCCACAAGAACGCCACACGCATATTTTATGAGGAAAAACAACTTTAATTTCGCACGCCTTACACGTGATGTTTTAATCTATTTACGTAAACACAGACAGCACAACCACAAGGTTTGTCCTAAAAACAAGGATATTGTCAAGTAAAGATTTACACATCTTAGCTGGAAATAATATTGTATCCACTCCATAATGAATTTGGAACTCGGCAATATATTTCTAATCTTACATCCTACAATTCCATTGTTCCATACATTATTCCTGGGCTGCCTGTGCTCCGGAGACTGGCAGACTCGCCCGTTATTCGGGAAGCATGTGTTTTTACTGCTGTTTGATTGGATAAAAAGCGCATTAGACCTTTATTAGTAATTTTGATCCGGATCTATACATTTACTTTTAACAAAGTGGTCTGTCTGTCTGTCTGTCTATATATTTATCTTATGAGCTTCCTTTGCAGTTATAGTCACCCTCATTTCCATAAATTTACCTTGTAGCAGTGTACAGGATATTAGTCACTTGAGCCTGTTAGTTTGATGGTCTGGGGCCCGTTTCTCAACAGTCTGAAACTTTACGGGCCACTTTTGAAACATCTGAAAAACGGAGAGGGCTTAAGTCGTCAAACTTCACAATCAATTTTCTTTTTGTTATCTTGAAAACATGTTGAAAGGTCGGCTTTCCAAAATGAGCGCTTTGCAGTTTCACTAATATGTTTTCGGCCGGAAAAGTTTTTAGGACTTTTGAGAAACGGGTCCCTGTCCCCTTGAGTCTGTTATAGTTCAGTGGAAGAGCATCTGAACTATCGTTCAGAAGGTCATGGATTGGAATACTGTTACAAACACATGGATTTTTCTTAAGTTTGCCCTTGTCATCAGCAATGCCTAATGTCTCTTCACTTTTCTGGTGTTGTGGTCTGTTCTCTGTGGTGTATCATGGTTGGCAGGGTAAAATGCTTGGAGATATTAGCTACACCAAGCTACTCTAAAATCTGAGGGTAAATAAAGATATGATGATGACTAACTTGAATATATTTAAATGTAAGTCTTGGGGTGTGTTCCGTACATGGAATAGAAATTAGAAACCCTTGGTTTTATGAGGAGATTCACTTTAAAATTGTCAAACACCTGCTAAAATGCTATTTTAAACATATAACCAAAACCTTTTTGTAGGAGATGCGTGGCACTTTAAAATGAATAAAAAAGTAGAGTGATATAAAATAAATATCAAAAAGTGTCAGTAGTTTTTAAAAATCACAGACGTTTTGGGTGTAGAACCCTTCTACACCCGAAACGTCTGTAATTTTTAAATAACTACTGACACGTTTTGATATTTATTTTATACCACTCTACTTGTTTATATTAAACATATGTTTATTATCCTTGTCGCTTTAAAACGCAAGACAGCCCATTTTTAAATCTCAATCGAATGCACCCTTAGTCACGCGGCATGGGTGGCGGCTCATGTTTGTGGCTTGGCAGCCAAAAGTGGCTTTGAAGGATTTTTAAAGCGCCTACCTACACGGATCAGTGCTCTTTGCCTTTGCTTTGTAGCTTTGCTGGTCTTTACTTTTGGTCTTGTGCCCCACTCCATGGTCATGCGCATGGCAGATAAGTAGGTAACAGTAATTGTAGTCACGACGAGTCCACTTGCATTTGTTACAGTATTACTAACAGATTACATCAAGGTATAAATCTTCGGGGAATGCCTTGAATATTTCAAATTTTTCGTATTTTGTTCTTGTTGCTTCCAGAAAGATGGCAGAGCTGAATCAAAATGTATGAATGCCATTACCTTCGTTTTTGTCGCAGTGTCGCAGTGTTAACTCGTTTCATTGTCGAGCATTGTTCGGTGGAGATGTGGTGACCATGCATAAACGTTTTCTAGGTAAGCAAAACGACAAAGGATTTAATGTGGCGACGAAAGTAACACCGGAAGGGTCGTAGGCAAGGTCAAGATGAAAATAGGCACCTTACGAAAGGACGCCGGACGAAGACGCCAACGAGAACGTTTTCTAGAAATATTGTTTCCTGTTATTGTAATAATATTAATTTCTTGATAACTCCAAGTCGTTCGGAATGGAAAGTGTTATCAACATTGCGGGAATAAAATTGGCATGAATGGTGTGGTTGTTTGGGAAGAAAATTAAAAATATTTCTTCAGCTTCTCACGTCATCTACACAACCGCAAATTTAGTCAGGTTACATCATTAGGGAGCTTACGAAACGAGGACGACGACGGCTACGAGGACTTCATTTAAAAATACGAGTTCGCGTTATTTATATCCCTACGAAACTATTTCATGTCGTTTGGCGTTAAAAATGTGTAGTAACTGTTGAGGAATTAAACTGGTATGAGTGAGTTGGAAGCGTAGAGAGAGAACTGAAAATTCATCGTCATGTGCTAACGTCCTCCGCAGAACCTTGAATTTGGTGATTTCACGTCGTCATTTAGGAGATGACGGCAGAG
>OX421458.1:904935-912435 GCA_949126865.1 Montipora capitata | reverse complement strand
CGACGAGACCAAGCTTCATGTTTTCCTCCACAAGTGCCTACGACGAATTCTGAAGATTTACTGGTCTATGAAAGTGACAAATGAAGAGATAAGATTCAAGACAAATATGGCCGATGAGATCACTAAGCAGATAAAACGTAGACGCTGGAAACTGATTGGGCATGTGCTGAGGAAAATTGTAAAAGGAAAATGGAAGGCTGGACGGGCTGAGAGGAATTGCAGATGGAGAGGTAGGGCGAAGGAGACATGGCGAAGAACGGTAGAGAGAGAAGGAGGTGAACTTGGGTTCAAAGGTTGGGCAGAAGCCGGCAGTTGTGCGAAAGACATGTCGAGAAGCTTGGAGAGAGAGAAGGCAAGGCCCTATTTCCCTCAGAGGGAAAAGGACAAGATGATGATGATGATGATGATGATTCAACTCCACAGTCATTTTTTTTTCGTTTCGTTTTCACCGGACCAGATTAAACCAGCAACCTATCCCTTGGTTTTTGAGTCTTTTGAGCCATCACAAGTGAGTGAACCTCGAATGTAGACGAGCTTAACAATGCCACCGATCAGAGCAGCTGCTTCTTGTTAACGTGACCTCTTGTTTGGCTGCGACCGAAAAGAAATAGTGTGGCCCCACCGTCCGTATTTCGCATTGTCCCTCATGTGGCTGGACGCATGCTCATTGAATTGGGCTGGTCGACTCCCTCCATATGGTTGATTATCTTCAAGGAGGATTCTTTCCGTACCATCAGCGACCGTGCCTCCCCGCTTTATATTCAAGATCAGATGGCAAGACAAACGAACATGAACTGCAGTGTTTTGGAAGAGGATAATTTCGCAAGTATTGCGTCTATCATTATTAGCCTGACTGAGCAAATCCTGTTGGGCAGATCGTAGAGAGCTTTCTCGGACAACGGCGGACGGCAACGGCTTCGAAGAAAAATGCAAAATACAGGTTCACCTTATTGGGCTTGTGAAGCAACTGTTCCACGTCGTTCCGAATCAGAAATATTCATTAACTGGGTACAAACTTTCATGGCGATGAACGGGAGTAAAAATGTCAAGAGAGGACATAGAATTCAGCGCCATATGCTCACGGCCTCTCCAGGACTTCAAATTTACTTATTTCACATCGTTGTTTAACCGAGGACAGCAAAGCAATGTATTGAAATGAAATTCCCTTGTGCAGTGAGTGGAGCGTTTTCTAAAGGTATATAACAGCCATTATTTCTCAACTGAGAACATGGGTATTTTCCGATAGAAATGATCATCTGAACCATCTAGACATATGTTTGTTTGATGCACAGTGCGTCTCTCGTTATTTTGTTCGATCGTTTCGTCTCGCCTCGCCTCAGTGAAGTAGTTTACGCCGGTGTCCTTAGAAACTACAGTACTCGGTATGAAAGGTAAAATAATCTAATATCTCTCTCTTATTATCCGAAATGCGAGTACGTTTTGACATATTACCGTTCGGCATTTACAAGTTAAAAAAGATAGCCCGCTTTATTCTTTTCTAAAATGTTCTCCAAAATAATGGTATCTTCCTCTACTTCATGCATGATAGCATCACCGACCCTTGTCATGGAAGGAAACAATGGCTTCTGCGTAGATAGTGCAGGTGATCATTTCTATCGGGTGATACCCAAGTTATTAACTAAGAAATAATGGATGTTACCTTTAGGAAAAAGGTGATGCCGGTGCCGGTGTGGAGGGCTTTTGTTTTTGCTCATTATTCATGCAAGTTTGTGCGTTACTCGTTGCAGCTGTCGCCGACGTCATTGCGTAAGTTCCTCAAACTTCCAGATCTCTTGTGTGATAAAATGACTCATGGGAAACATCCTGAGGAGGTCAACGAAAGCACATCAAGGATGGTCTAGAACACGACTTAAAGCGATTCCGTCTCAATATAGGCCATTATTTTTGACAGACCAAGTCAAAGAGAGGCTATCATTATTGGTGTAATGCACAGTGACTATCAGACGGAGCATCGGGAAAGACTGCGGCGAGCCGGAAAAGAGAGGAAGCAACAACTTAACTCGAGCTTAACCTAAGCCATTCTCACGTTTCAGAGGCCACCCTGTCTTAAAAATTGGTTTTCACAAATTGTACTGCTAAGCCAAAAGTAGACCTTAAACCCGAACAAATTAGGTGGTAAACATCTTACCCGATAGCGAGGGATTCATCAACTGCTCTCCTCTGGACCCTAGGGACTTTCGACTTATTGCTTGTTATGCAGTTTACAACTGATTAAAGTTAAGCGATAGATGCCCACGTCCAGAGTAGGGCTGAGTCACTTTAGCGGGGACAACGTCCCTTATTCCTTTCGAACAGTTAGTGGGTACTTTGACGTCCCACACCGAAAAAAATTTTTCACAAGCAAATGCTGTAAGATGGACCCTGAGTTCCATAGCTCTTATACTAAGAAGACTTGACGGCTTAACCATTTGCTTTAAACTTTTCATCTTTCATTAACAGAATTTCCTGTAACAAGCTAAAGACGGCAGGGGTGGTCAGCGAGAGTGCTCAGATAGAACATTAACAGGGAAGGTGATCATAATTACATGTAGCGGAGGACATGCGCATACGGAACATATAACTCACACTCGCGAATCTCATACGTTACCAAGACAGTGAGTAAACGCAAGCGAACAACTACTCACGCTAGTGTTCCACTAGTAATAAACTCAATAAACTAGATAATTACAAATGCTTGAGTGAAAAGCAACGACAGAGTCAATGTTTACGACGACGTGAGGCAAAGCGATGAAGATGTAAAATTTGTAAATTAAAAGGCGGTACTTTCTTCTGAGTCATTCTAAGATCCCGAGGGAGATCCCGAGTGTTGCTCTGTCTGTGCTCAGTTTGAACCCGCTGCATCCCGCCCGTAGTCCGATGGTCAACTGAGCCGACCGTTCGACGACGACGGTCGAACGAAGGACGAATTTCTTTCCTTTCAAACGTCTCGGCCGTTTTTTTCTCAAAGTGAAGAATGAAGAGGACTCGAGATCACGAGTTCCTTGTTTGTTTTATTCGTTAATTTGAAAATGGAAGCACATACAAAGTATCAATGATTTCAAACAGATATTTTTTTAATATAGATTATTACATAAAATATCCAAACTTCTCAAAGTAGAAGTTGTGACCAAATCACTATTTCTTATTTCACACTGATCTCGTAACAAATAATTTAACAACATTTTAAATCATAAGAATCTATTATTACCTTTGTACTCTCATTTGTCTTTTCACTATTTCCTAGTCTGTATCTTAACAGCTTGTGTGCCCGACCGGGCGTAGCTACAGGCATGATCCAGCATGTAACATCGTTTTCAGGAAATTACATTAGTCCATGTGTTGAACTTTGTCACAAGGCATTAACCATGGATAAAGGAATCCCGGTTTTGTCCGTCGGAACGTTAGTTACAGCCATTTCAGGCGATTTCGTCTAGTAATGACTTAAAGACATTAAAAAAACTTAGACATCAAAAGTACTCTTCAATACAAAATATAAAAATAATTTTAACTTACAGTTCGTTCAACAGACGAGCGATCTTTGAACTTTGAAACAATGACATGTTTTCTTTCTTGACTTGAGCTGGAGATGTAACAAGTCAATGATGAAAGCTTGCTTCCAAAATTCACAGTTGTCATTGACTCCTTAAAACGAAAATGTCGAGGAAAGAACAATTTTCAGTTTTGATCGGGATAAAAGGAACTCGAATTACTGCATAGATTTATTTAACTGAAAATGTTAGGTTTTCAGTTATAATAATAAACAAACGTCTCCCCTAGATGGTTTCTTTATGTAATTTATTTTTTCGCAGCTGGACATGAAAGGAGCTTGCCTGGCAAAGACTTCTTCAAGGAAAGAAATACAAAGACGTGATTATTTATTCCGCACCGTGAAACCAAGCAAATGTTCAGCAGGGAAAAGGTAAAGGTTCACTAAGAAATAAAAGGTCATTTGGAGGCTATCGCTCAACAAGACAACATTGTCGAAAACTTAATATATGAGAAGTATTTAAATAATGCCTGCCTTCTCTCCAGGTGCTCAAATTGTAATTTAGAATTTTTTATATTACTTTCTTTGATGTTACACAAAATCGGTTTCCGGATCAAAACTGGTATTCCTCTCTTCCTTAATTAAGCCTTCCGACCACTTTAAGTGCTTATACGACGTTCATCTGTTATGAAAACAACTCGGCATACGAAATGTTTTAAATGTAATTCGAGTCCATGGAAGATAGTCTCACTGAAGCAGTATTCTCAAGAAACAGGTCGCATACGTTTTTTTGCCCTACAGTGCCACAAGTTTCTGCTGTTGGTTTCAATCTTTGTTATAAAGGACAGCAGTTTAAAGACCCCCTAACTCCACAGTGTTAATCAACTAAGAGCGGATTAATTTAAAGAGTTTAACTCGGTTTCACAAAACAGTTTTTTCTTGGTTGCGAATCCGGTTCATGTCGTTGCAGGTGGCATGTGTTTCACCGAGGGAAAATGGAATAAGTCAATGAAGAAATTAATTTTTGAAAACGTCTCGAAGATGAACTTCAACCTTTGAAATAGCATTGCATGACTCGTCCCAAGGGCAGATTTCATCTCTTTTCAGACACAATTTTTCTTTCAAGTGTTTTTCGACTTAGTCACGCCATGAACTCCAACCTATCTGTTTGAATTCCTTTTTTAAAATTGATGTGCAACAACATTCATTATTTTTCTGGGGTATCACTTGTCATAGAGGAGTGGTTCTTCTTGAAGTCTGAAATTGATTGAGTATAGTGTAATTGAAACTATGCATGTACCCACATGACCACTCTGGACGACATTGAACTTGCATGTCTTCTGTGACACTGCTATCCAAACTCGGTGCACAGCTACTCGCACGTATGCACCAGCATTTCTGTTTTGCATTTCTTGCATTTCACTCTGCAACACCAAAGGAAACGGCATTGACAGTGTTCAACGATATGTATCTTTGTCATCCGCGCGCCACGGCCGCAGCATAGCAGCTCGCATCCGTCTACACCCATACTAGTATCGTTGCATTGTCTTCCAACAGTTCCATGTGATCCCAAAGACAGGTCCTCCTTGCAGAAGCTTGGAGAATCGGTTGTGTACACTAAATCAATCTCAGTTGGAGGCTTTATCGTTTCTCCATCTTTGATCAGTCTGTCGCCCTTGTTGCCAATTAACACCTTTATTGCTCCATCAAAACGGGCTTTCAATCGGTCTCCCACATCTCTAAAATGGGGCATTTTCTTCCAACATGTTCGCACGGAACAAGACCCCGAAAGACCGTGGCATTTACATTCCTTCTTCATGTTACGCTTGACTGCCTAAGAAAAGGAAAAAGGCACAGAAAAAAACAGAAAGCATTTTAATTCTGTAGCCAGCTGGCACGATGTTTATCTATCCGGGTCATCTTAGGTACGTTAGCTGTTCGTATTGTATCATTAAGATCTTTTTAGCTATCATATTTTGCTGCTCGTGCTTTTGTGTTCTAGAGATACGGCGCCCTTTGTACAAACACTCGGGAAACAGGCATTGTTCTATGTTTATGAATAGTGAACTGTACAGAAAGCGAACTTTAGTTGGTCTTAACTAGAAACTGAAGCAAATATTTATCATAGGAATCCGTTGGTGACAAGCTGTCAACCACAAGGGCACTTGTCTTTCATTGTATTCCACTTCTAAAATAAACTGTCAAAATTGAATTACAACTCTGTCAATAAAGTTTACACTAGAAAATTAAATTCCTATGAAGATTTATTACGACGGTAGAAGGCACTGAACAATAGTGAGTCAATGTCAGTGATAAATGAACGCCGTAAGTGTAAGATATGGTTGACTGTTATCTGTGCTCATCTTTAAAGCTTGAAGGGGAATTAAACATGCTCACCGGCTTGTTTTGTAGGATACCGCCAAGAATTAAAGCTATACTGTTAACCCACAAAGCTATACTGTTAACCCACTCTATTTGTGTGTAAACAAAGGCATGTGATCGCACAAAAGGTATGCAAATATAGTCAATTCGGCGATTAGTAAAAGGCGTAAAATGTAATTTAGCTTTTCTTCGCGAGAAATTAACATCAAGATTCGATGACTCAATTGTGATTGTTTATCGTGCGGTGTAGATAACAAATTAAGTACTTCACGCCGCTTGCCTCCAAGCTATGCTTTGTGATAGGTACGTTTTTGTCGACTTCTATGTGAAGCTTTTCAAACTCTTGCTCTCTCAGAGCGATTTGCCAACGCCGGGAATCGAAGATGGTGTGCATACATAAGCCAACTTGTTATCAAAGATTAATCCTTAGTCAAAATGGCACGATGATCTTGAAACAAGCGATACCTCAGCGGCGAGACATGCCGATGCTAGTCTCTTTAATATCTTGACTCTGTAAAAGCCACCTTAAATTATTGACGCAGTTCCTTAATTCTTAAAGATCCGTGAAAGCAAAAAAGACAACTGGGATATTTGTTTGACCAAAACAAACTTAATACTTGCAGCTTATAGTGTTGCTACTATATTGCAGTCTTTACATTAGTAAAGGACCAGTTAGGGATTGTTACTTCCGTTCTATTTACCTTGAACGTCCGCACTGATCTAGGATGGGTTCAATCCCACCAGAAATAACAATTGGGTCTGTAGAGGAGGGGAACGATTAATTTCGGTGGTTGTTTATTTATTCAAACTTTTAAACGCACAAGGCTGTGACACCTAAAAGAAGGCGTTTCAAACCGCGGAAATGCTCAACTTACTAGCCGCCCTGCCTCGTTATTGTGTTCGATGATCATGGAGCGTCCGTCCCTCGCCTGGTTTTCCATCAGTTGTTTCGACATGGTGTATCCATAGAGAATGTTATCGCCACAACCCCCCCACTCGAACTCGCTGTTGTCGTCCATGGGGAAAGCCTGGTCAGGGAAACTGTTGACTCCATTTGGGGGGAAATCATGCCGTGCTCGCTGCTTCACTGAGATCACCTTGTTGTCGTGCACATGTGGTTTTGGTGAATTCTTGCGGCAGCCACATTGTTGAAGTTCACCCATACTGCATGCATGCGTGATGGAGAAGGTCACTCCGGCGGATGTGATGGCGTAGATAAAGGCTGTTTCCCTGTAATCTGAATATATATTATATAAAAATGTTATGCGAACAAAACTGACGAAGGTTTTCTTGTAGTAGTAGTTGTATTGGTGGAATTCACTTGCGATAAGAATGTCATTTCCTACGGTCCTTGACATTGAATAAATATACGCGAAGGAATTAACGAAGTATATCATGACTGATTAAAACAAAGCTGTTAACGCTTCAGCCTTAGCCACTCACCATATCGAAGAATTTTCTTAACAGAATTCTTGGTCGTCGAACAATTCCATCGGCGGTTTCTAAATTGCCATTGACACTCCTCCGCCGAAGTATTCATGCCCATCAGCACAGTTGAAATTAACTGAGGTTTAGATTTGCAGAAGTCACCTTTCCTGGAGAATAATGACTGGGTCTTCCTGCAGGCGACG
>OX421458.1:886204-904735 GCA_949126865.1 Montipora capitata | reverse complement strand
TATCACGGCGTCGGTTTTCGGTAAACAACGAAACGAAATAGGTTTGGTTTGTTTGGCCCAATGTGAACATCGAACGAGGTTCTAGCCCTCTCTTATGTGTGGTGCTATCCGTCGGTTTCATTTGATGAGTAACCCAATTTTGCTAATCTTTTGTGAGAATTTTGCACTCATCCTTTCTACCTTATTACTTAAGATTGTGATGGCGGTAGTTCAGAGAAATGCCCTCTCGACACACTTGGAGGTATCTCACTTGCAGATAACGGAACTATTTTTAGGAGGCTCCTTACTTTTGTGTTTCGAGAGGCATTAAAGAAGGCAAGAACGTTATTGTATGACTGCAATTTTTGCAACATGAATGATCTAAAAATGTTATTATTTGATTCCTGTTGTTATAAAATTGAACAGTATTAGTGTTTATTCGAGGTTATGACCTTAACTGTGAAGGCCTTTCCGAGGTTTTGCTACCTGGGATCCGCTCGGGTATGTCTCGGCTAACGGCACGAACTGATTATAACTATGTTATTTGCTAATGATGAATTCTGTGTAACTTCCATCTGTTTTAAAAGAAAACTGAGATAACGACAATCAGCCTTTGTTGGCTGATTTTATCGGCGTTGAACTCCGGCCGAACCGACTTACCCTTACGGTCTCTAATCTCGTAACTGCAAATGAATAGACTTTTAAGCCTTCTCGGGTAAGGTTTATAAACCGCAGGCCACGTTTAACGACCCTTGTTCATAAACCTCTTTAGGATGTTAAAAAGAACCCACACTGTTCTCAATGAGTGGGCATGGACTTCCCGGTGATGTGGTCACCTTGTGAAAGGCAAAATGTAAATGGAGCTTACTGTGAGGTGTGACCCTTTAAAAAGCCCTCCATAAACCTCTAAATTTCACGAGAGGTTTTAACCCTAACTACTGTGCATGCCAGAGGTTTTCTCTCTCTTAGAGCGACGGAACAGCGTCGCTCTTTTAAAAAAAAGAAAATAACCTCTGGAATCCATGGTAAACCCTAACCCAATGGACTTTGAACTGGAACCACCACTGTAATCTCATTTTGGTTTGCAAGGACCTCGACTTTGTTTAAAAGGTTAATTTAGGGAGGGATGTGAGGGGGCACTCGAGGAGTCATTTTCTAGAATGTTGTTCATTGGCTTGCCTTCATGTCGGAAGTTTTCTGCAGGTTTTAGTATGAAAGAACGCGGTTTCACATCGGTGCAGAAAAGTTGCAACAGTTTTTTTTTACATAAACGATATTTGTGGCTAATGGTCACTGTACAACGTGATGTTGTCGTCTCCAGACTTTCTCCATTAAAGTCTTCAATTCCATTGATTTATCGCCTGTAAATTTTTTGCGCCGTGAACTGGATTTTGGTCAAGTGGCATTCAGTTGGAGATTTTTGTATCCCTGCCAGCAAGCGAAATCCCACAAGAACTCAGTGATCAGAAGAAGTAAATAAGGAGTTTAATATCCGTCTTAAAGCTATTAGTAAAAGTGTTTGACGGTGTTGTTATTCAAAGTATGTTTCCATCAGTACATTACTGCACAAAAAATGAATATTCTTTAACTTCAGATACGACGACTTGTTATATCTGGGTTACGTCATAGACTCTCAGTGATACATGTTTTTCGCTATGTGACAAAGCCACGAGTTCACTAGTTATTTATTGTATAAACATATACTGACATAAAAACCGAAAACTTTGGCTTTTTTAATTTTCTAGTTGATGTGAGTAGTTTATCACCACATTACCAGAAAATGAATGAAGGAATTTTGGTGCATTAATAATTACGGTTAGACAAAATATTGTCACGTAGCCCGTTTGAAGCCTCATTTGAAACAGAGTTAGAATGTCTGACCTAACTCAAAACCCGGGGGGGGGGGGGTACTCCCTTATAAGGGCTTAATGGGGACGTGCGGCCAGCCAGGGTATGTTTTTCGGGATTTTTGTCTTGAACAGGGTATCGAATTTATCATTTTTTGTCTTAATCAGGGTATCGATTTATCAATTTTTGTCTTAAACTGGGTTAAATGTCTTAAACAGGATATCAAAAATCGGAATTCTGTCTTAAAATGGGTAGGAAAATCAGCGATATTTGTCTTAAACAGGGTCAGGGTATGAGGGGCCGCGCCGTACCTCCACACCCAGGGATATATCGAGTACCCCCCCCCCCCCCCCCCCCGGGGCTCAAAACTCTGGACAGGCACGATTGACTGATCATGCATACTTTTCACGACGAAGGCTTCTGAAAATCCTTTTACCGTCTTGGCTTTTAAGCTTTGCTTTCAACCTTTAGTTTATCGCAGGGGGATTACTTAGAATAGTAGTAGTCATGCCAGCAAAAGCACGAACGTTTTGGACAATTACCATCGAGAGCACATGATATTCGTGGCTGTTGTTGAGATACAGGTCCTTCAAGGTTGGCAAGTTTATTTTATTGTCTTTGACACAAGGTAGGCCGGCACTGTTCTATCATCAGTCTCTCCAGAGGGACGACTCTCGAACTTGGGCAAAAACGCCAATATTAAGATTTCCTTTCCGGTGGTGTAAATCGAACTCTGTTGTCTGGCCCGCATAAATTGAGGATCACCGTATAAAAAGGCGATGGAGCGATACAGGCTAAATATAGCAATTTGTAGCAAGAGATTGGAAGAAGTAAGAATCGCTATCATTGTCTCGGGATCTCTCATCCTGGAATAGTTTATACTCCAAGAGTGACTACATAGCTTTTTGTTTCATCTAGTGCCAGAGGAAATTAGTCGGCACGGTACGTTGACCGTTCAGTATCATTCTTATTTCCGCGAGTCTGAATGTTTTATACCTACATTTGTATTCGAGAGGGATGACTGTAGGAACTCTTGGCCCAAAATACCAATTTTTAAGGTTCCCTTTCCGGTGGTGTAAATCGAACAGTGTGCTATCTGGACCACATAAATTCAGGATTGCTCTAACGAAGCAAAGGAGGCGGTTACAGGCTAAAGTCAAGGTTTGCAGAAAGGAGACTGGAAGAAGAATCAACGGTCATAGTCTCAACATCTCAACTGATCCTGGAATATTGTCTTATACTGCAAGAATGAGGACATGGATTTTTGCTTCGTCTGCTGCCAGAGGAATTTATTTGTCAAAGGAAAAAAACTCTTGAAAAGGGCTTAAGAAGGGATTAGTCATTTTGCTCTTCCAAAAATTCCATCGTGGTTGCAAAAGTGATATCGTTGCATTTTTGCGCTAACACCAAACGATTTATACTCGCCAAGAGTGAACCTCTTGAGGACATTGCTTAAGGATTAATCTTTGAGCTTTTATGTTGAGGCCTTCCAAAAACTCCGCGGTAGCAAAAAAGGTATCAGAGGTTCAAAACCAACAAGTTAACCTTCTCGTCGTGTTTTTTGGTAGGTTTCTGTGCAGATAGAGCATTTCATTTGACCGGTGGTATTCAGGCACCGCTTTTTACCGAGACTGCAATACATCCAAGACCTCGACTGCGTCCAGATTTTTTGTTTTTACATTTGTTATATTTAGGTAATTTCAGAAGGAAATAAGATCAACCCAAAACAGCAATTCTTTCTTGGAAAGACAGAATGGATAAATTTTCAATAGGCCATTTCGGAAAATACCATAATGCTCTTTGTTTGTCCCCCCCCCCCAAATTTTGCATAAGCATTGTTTTTGTGTTCTCTTGGGACCATTGTAAGTCCCAAGAGAAACTGGAAACAATGCTTATGCAAAATTTGGGGGGCAACAAACAAAGAGTATTATGGTATTTTCTGAAGTGGCCTATTAAATTGTCGATTAGTCCGGCTTTCCGTCGCCCAAGATTTTCGTGCTAAAATGCAACGTGAAATGCCTGGTGACGTGGCCTCTAGGTTTCACTGATGTATCACTGAAGTTCATATTCTGAGCAGGATGTACTGGGCTTTTCGCTGGACTCATCGATCTGTGATTTCATTGTACTGCTTATAACCATCGAGTAAAAAAATACATTAAATTACGTAACTCTTTCGTTGCGAAAGCATGAATACAAGTCTTCTATTTGCAGAAAGCTTTCACGTTCTTTGTCAACGATGGCTGTCTCCCCTTCTGCATACCAAACAAGTTAAACTTCCGTTGTCTTGTCGTGTCTTGTCTATTTACATACTGTCACCCACGCGCTCTCTGAGCACTCATCGCACAAAACGTAGCAGCACCAATTGAAATGGCAGCGACATCTGGATGTAATGGTTTTATGCACCGTATCGTATCCCCTATCGCAGCAAAGAGAGTGGCAATCGTCCTTTCCCAAAGAGTCGACCTTGCAGACTCTTTCTCTAGTTCCATGGATATTCAAAGACCGGTCTTCCCTGCAGTAGTTTGGTGAAGACTCGTAAAAGACCAAATCTCTGCGAAACTCGTCCCGGTGTATTGACTTTGTCTTTCGTTGAGAAGGTCGAATCTTACCCGGGTTCCGGTTTCCCCGGTTTCCCCGGTTTCCCCGGTTTCCCCGGTTTCCCCGGTTTCTGTTGCTGACTCGAATTGTAGTAGCAAAGTCGTATTTCTCCTTGATCAGTGTTCCTACTTCATGAAATTGAGGAACAGTCTTCCAGCACGTTTGCAAACTGCATGAGCCTGATACGCCGATACACTTGCACTTGGTTTTCATAAGATCCAACACTGCCTGCAAAGGAATTAAAAAAAAAAAAGGAAATTTTGCATCACCTGCAATCCGGCCTTTTGTGACTAATGCAGATATGCCCAGATGCACGTGGTTAGACGCAAGCCGATTTTGGTGAGCGCTAGCAATGATCCCCTTCCTCTTCGTCCCAGCGTAAACATCACTCGTGTTAAATGCTAGGAATTAACAGGGCTCGTGTTGGATATCAAAATAGGGCCTGCATCGAATATATTTGTATTTTTCGGTGCACATAAGTGAACTGGCAATCAGATTTTTAAATTCACCTGTGATTCCTTTAGGGCGCGTTGGATTGACCGTATTCCGGAATAGGAATACATGGAATAGAAGTTAGAAATCCTTCGTTTTTACGGAGATTCACATTAAAATTATCAAACACTGGCTAAAATGCTATTTTAAACATATCCTTATTATCCTTGTTGCTTCAAAAGCGCCAGACATACCGTTTTAAATCATCACTGCACATATTCTTATTCCGGAATAGGGTCATGCAATCGAACGCACCCTTTAGATGCATCACTGTCTGCTGAAAAGCATTTTCGTATATTGTTCGCAGTATTGCCCAAGTGAAAGTTTTGCAGGTGGATGTATCGAGGTTTCATTTTGAGTGAAAAGCTGGACATCATGGAACAGTGTCTTGGTGTTGTCCTTAAAATTGACCCTGTTATGTTTTTCCAGGTAGTTTCAGCCTCGGACATTGAGATTGTACTGATTCAAGTCCGTGTTGAACCTTGATGATACTATTCGCCCAGTATTGGCACAGTAACGGTCTTTCAGGTGGATTTTGTGACTCGTTGCTTACGTCCTGAAAACGGCATCACATCAATGAAAACAGACAATATTTTATATATTTTTTCGGGAATTGCTAGTGGCATTAGCTCTGTGACAGTTATTCAGGTGTATAGTGCCAGCTCATTTGCGTTCTTATTAGAAATCGATATTTCTCCTTTGCTCAGACTGACAACAAGTCTGAGATACCCTATCAACATGCTTTGATTTATGAACTGTCGAAAACCTTGAGAAATAGAAAAATCCACTGAGGACGTTTGACTTGGGCGAGACGTCTCTCATTTCCTTCCGAACACATTATTAACATTAAATGGAAATTCAATTTTCGAACTTCAATTTTTAAGTCTGTATTTCGACAAAAAGAGATTACCATATTTTATTTTTTTCACTTTTCGTTCATCAAAATATCAGAATTAAATTGTAAATAAGTTGAGAATAGGAATATAATTCGTTTGTGAAAGTTTACTACGTTGAACGTTTCACTAAATGTGTTTATAAAATAATTAGGATAGTACGCACACTCTCATTGGTCAACAGCTGTTTTAGATGAGAATTCTCCCAACTCCCCCGGGTGTTTAGATGAGGCTATGGAAACACGGAAAACGTCCTATATTGCTTAAACAATAGTTAAGAACGTGCGTCCAAACTGTTTTTTTTTTTGTCAATCCATTGAACCACTTATGGGAAATTGTTTGTGAAACATTAATCCATAGTATAAAGGAAGCACAACTCGTTATAAGTGTGAAAGCGGGGAGTTAATTTCTTTCTTCCTGGTTATCGTTGGGATCAGTTTTAAAGGTTTTTTTCTTTTTTTATTCTGACAAATTCCTAAGCGGTAGGTTGGCAGTAGAAGGTACCACTCAAAGACTTCCAAATAATTTTCGTGACTTCTTTTTCTAATACATTGTAATGGTTTTCTTGGAGAGATTTGTCAGCACACTACGTCTAACCTCTAGCTATCTGTTGTTCATAAATTTGCAAGGCGTTCGCGGGAAATTGACCTGATATTTCTCCAAAAAAGCACATTTGAAGGTCTCGTCACTTCGAAGTCTTTTAGGGGAGTGCCAAATTCAGTGACAAACACACTCTTCTGATGATGATATAGATATTTCCTCATCTTTGTGAGTCTATTCGTTAGTTCTTTGTCTATCCCCCCAGGTCTGAATTGTTGCTTTTAAATCCTGTTTAAATGGGCACTGTCACGATAGTTTAAGCGATTCCATATTCAAATTGGATAACATCCGTAACATACCACTTAAGATATTTTAGCGGCCTATCTATGCTATTGTTTCTTTCGATTTTTATTAACGTCTAACCTTGAAACAAAACACACACACACTAGCCAATTTTCTCAACTTTAAATCCATCTGCATTTTCTCCATCCGTAGTTGTTGGCGACGAAAATGATACCTTGAACGCTTAATTATGGTTCTTCGTAAAGAATTTATAATCATGTTTTGGCCTCTGTTTGAATCTCTTAAGATTAAAATCACTAAAACAGAGAAAAAAATGAGTTAAATTTACCGTTGAAAATTAAACACAATAGCGACTAAAAGTTTTGATGAAAAACCAAGTCCTAAATCGCGTCCATAAAACGCTGATGGAAAATATTTCATAGTCTGACAGTGATATTCATTCACTTGTGAGTAGATCACTAACAGATACAACCATTTCTTGGCACAAACATCGGGTTACCGTCTGTGCAACGTGGAGATCTCCTGCTCTTTGTGACTGACAAAGTAACCCAGCGACTTTCTCTTTCTCTCTGTGACTTTTAATCCTAAAAGTTACTAGAAAAAGAAGTGTCATTTGTGATATTTTATACCTTCGTTATTCTAAACCGCCCTAAGTCAAGACATAGTTTGAAATATCACCGTGTTGCAATATGCGGTGTACTGAATGGCCGACGTTAAACTAATTGAGAGGTTGGTCCTTCTTTTGGCCAAAACAACTGGTTTGGTGTTGATTGGATTTTCAAATGTTTCTTTCTCTATTTACTTCTTTAATACGTACAAGTTTTAACGATTACCCTTGGACTGAAACATGTTTGTGAATTTTTGTGACAGCAAGCTTTTCAGGAGTATGTTTGAGTATGTGATCGGTTGTGTGTCAGATTTTTGGTTTTTTTTCTGGTTCCACAATGTATCTGGTTCTCATTACGTTGAATGCCGCTATATATTTCGGAAGATGCCCTTTTGAACCTCATCAATACAGATAGCATATGAGAATTCCATGGCCTTTTGTTATGCAAGGATCTTTAAAACAGCAGGAGAGTCCATCTCCCACTGTTTCATGCCGTCTCTATTAAGTTAGCTAATTAGTTTTTTTCACTTTCAATAGTTCATTTATCCAAGTACAATTTTTAAAAATAAACAGCGATTATGTGGACTGAGAGGGAACCAGCAGGAGTACTCACGTCGCACTGCCTTCTCTATTAAATTACCTAATTAGTTATTCAATTTTCTATAGTATCGTTAAAATGTAAAAATAAACTTCCTTTTTATACCTCTGGGTATAAACCACACAGGAAATCAAACCCTCTCGAAAGCTTGAGGATTTAAAGTTAACTTTTTGAGAAAAGGATCATAATACTTGTCAATTTGGGGAATCAAAGGAGAAGTCAAACGTCTTGTTTCTAGAAAGACATGTGGAAAGAATGGACATTTTCCAAACAGGAAATGACTTATTTTGATAGCAAAGGGAACAACGTGCGATTTAATACCAAACAAACGAAAATTCGAGAGTAAAGTATCGAGTTTGTTAGTAAATGATAATATCAAAGGATAAGTTTTATGTCAGCAGTTCTCCTGACAAGAGTTAATCAAACGCTTTCCTTTCAAAAGGAGGATTAAGCACTTCAGTACTTGATTAATATTGGCATAGTTACGACTCCAGTTGCAAAAGGTTTCAGTTTCTCACGCAAAGGGGAAAAATCCAATTAACTCTTAGCACGTGTGCGGACGGGAAAATTTCCAAACAATCGTATAAGGGAAGTGAAAAGTGCTAAAACGGTTGGATAATAAACACGTTTTTAATTTGTATTAATTCTTGAAAAAGTTTGGTTGATCACGCGACGAATGGCTTCGGGCAATCCAAATTCCGTGCATGGTGGAATTTGTAGGTGACCGGGTCATGACATTGGGACAACAATTTACGGCAAGTTTCTCCCTTGTGTACAACCTAATCAATGCTCGATTTATCGGGGCTAAATATCAACTGATACTAACTTACCAGACGCCCAGCCTTGTTGTTGTGTAGATTCATTCGTGATTTGATGTCTGTGCTCTTTTCCCTTGAGTCCATGAATTGCGCTGCAAAGTCAGAGGCATAGATAGCGTTGTCACTACATCCTCCCCAACTCCATCCTCTGCCTTCACCTCGAATGGTGTCGTCACATCCACAGCTTGCAAGTTTCCCCATGCTGCATGAAGTTGCAATGGCTTGCGTCATTCCAGCCGAAATAATGGCATAGGCGAAAGCGGTCTCTTTAAATCCTGCAATTTGCAACGACACTCAAAGTTCGCGATATTTCAATACAACATCTGATCACTATCGAAGATAAGCCCCCAAAAGGTTTCGGAAACAGAAACCTGTGAAGATCTCTCTTTAGATAAACCCTGAAAGTAGAGGGGCCAGGAACCTTTTTTAGGGGCGTGGAAAATAAAAATGCAATTTGTCTCAGAGATAGGGCTGGATCGGCAACATTGAAAAATGTTCCATCGACGTCATTTGTTGTTCCGATGAAACTAAAAGGGAGTTTTCAGTCGACGTGCTCCCTAAGGACTCGAGGAA
This sequence comes from Montipora capitata, assembly GCA_949126865.1. NCBI lineage: Eukaryota > Metazoa > Cnidaria > Anthozoa > Scleractinia > Acroporidae > Montipora > Montipora capitata. The sequence continues at coordinate 895,486 of OX421458.1, read as the reverse complement.
TCGCGCGCTAGTCAAATAGAGGGCTTAATAAAACATTTTCAAAGTGTGTGTTGGGTCCATAGTGAGATCAATTAACTCATTTATACGTGAAATATTCAGAGCTGAAACACGTCATTTTCACGTAATATCTCTGGCCGTTTTAAGCGTCATTAGGATACCAAATGCTGCGTGCAGGTGCCTTTAGGGACTTTATCTATAGCCCATTTAATCCCACATTTTATTCACGTCTTTGGAAAGCCACACTGTCCGTCACTTTGCCACAGGAAGACAAGCCAGTATCTTTTCTTGGTCAAAACGTTTGCTTTAATTTAGGTCCCTGGTCATGTTCCGTGTCTTCATGAAAAACTATTGTAGCATGTGAAAGAATAAGAACTCATCAGAGAAGAACCATGTCCTGTTCGTCCATTTTCCTTTTAAAAGAGTAAATCAAACACTTCAAGAGTTCTAAGCTTTCAAATGAAATTTCTCGATAAGCTACAAATCTTTATCCATATCAGATGAGATGGAATTGAGGCAAAGGCCGACAGTTAATGCACGGGCTACAGCTCAGCTTGGAATTAATCTTCTTACGTCCAGGGTCGTTTCTACAGCTGTGTTTACATTTATGAGGGTCTTAAGATTGTTCCAACAGACAATTTCAGTATGGCGGACGAAGGAGCGGAGTATTAATAAACCATGCATTCTATTTCCAGCGTGACTTATTTGCGTTCCATTTTAAGCACAGGAGGTTAATTGTTTATTTACGACGGTATTTGCTCAGAAACATGACTGCCGTGACCAAAAAAGAGGATAGAGGTATAACACGAGATTAACACTAGTTCAACATAAAGTTCAGATGAAAAGACTGAGTTCTGGAGATCCATCATTACATACTGATGTTGACTTATCTTGTTGCCAAAATGTTTGCTCGACAAGCTAACATTTATTATATTCCCTTACCTCTTACCTCAAAGGACCTTGAAGAGCACACAAGTTTAAAGCAATAGTCTATGCGTTTAAACCGACTAACCTCGTGCTAACAAAGGACTTGTCAAGGGATTGCTGTTTTTGGTTTCCAATGCCGAACAATTCCAACGATGGTACCTAAATTGCTGCTGGCATTCATGAACCGCCATCTGAGCTCCCTGTAGTGCGCTGGCAACTACATCAGCGTTTGTTTTGCAAAGCTCAAGTTGTTCCTTATGTAGCGACGGTGTATTCTTGCACACAGTGTTCAGGTTAAGTATGGGGTCCACTTCTATGGGTAGTCCTGAGGTGACGATGTCGTACCCTGAAAATCTGACAAACCGATGTTGAGCTAGAGTGTTTCTTAAATCTCACTAAAACGTCCGGAACCAAAGGGCTAATATTTTAAGAAACAATTAAACAAATCTACCTAGTATCGCTCGATAGTACTTGCAGACACATCAAAACACAACCCAAAGCTGTTCTTGTTTGAAGAGGGAAATTCATGATGCACAGATATTTTTCAGCAGACCAAAGCCGCTACATTCGTCGTTAGTTGTTCACCAAATTAGTATGAGATCAGCTCTGGAACTTCAGCTGCCTTAGTTCACCGCTGAGGATGAAACAAATGAACGGTACGTTACTGACACAACGTCGTCTCTATTAAAGAGTGATACATCAAAGGCTTGTATTTTTTGTAGCTGTGCGGATAATCAGCGTATCATCTGCGTTTGGAGCAATCGGAAATCCATCAGCATTCATTTCGCTAAGCTATGACAGCTAATCGCTGCTTCGGTATGTCTAACTTGGGATGTTTTCGCCCGACGACAGACAGGCACGACATATGCCTAATTAAATTACATCATGGTGGAAGGATTTAGGTATTGCTTGGGATTAAACTCGCGAACTGGTCTCCATGGACCCCGCAAACGTTCAAGAAGATTTGGTCGGAAAATTAGAAAATCCATGACGAAATCCTAAAACTAACAAATTTGAAGGGTCAACATATACACAGACGTAAAGAAAATAGGACTAAGTTAAGAAAATACGTTGCAAGACTCCCCGGGTTGTTTTCCGGGGGGAGCCTGGTGAAGTAAATAAAATTTCCTGTTCCCTGTTTATGGCGCGCAAGAGGAATCCGTTTCAGAAGTGACCAAGCATTGCAACTCCGGTCGGTGAAATTATTTTGTTTTGAAACTGTGTTACACTTTATTTCCCGAGCAGCTGATTTTAACTGAATGGTGCTAGAGATTAGCATCCTTACCAATGGATAGGAAGAATGGGTAGGAAAAAAACTTGAGATAGTTCGTATAGATTTGTTGAACACAGATAGTTTGGAAGCTAGGAAAACATTTTATAAAATGCATCTTATTAAGAGCACTTTTGAGCACAGACTGCCAAAATCTTTGAATCAGCTCTTTGCTTCCAAAGGTTCAAAAGACATTTTAAACAAAGCAAATCGTTAAGTGAAAACTCATCCTCGCAGTGCCACTTCCTCTCACCCCCTTCTTTAAAGGTCATATTTGGATAACTGTCGATAAGATACCAAGAGAGGGTCCGGTCTCAATGAATATCTTCGTTAAAGATATAAATTGGTTGACTCGATAATAGGGTTTGGTATAAAAGCGGAGCAACCGTTTGGCATACTGGTAATTTGGGGAACGTTGTTTATTGGTGGTTTCCATAATTATTTCAAGCAAACACAGGTGGGGAGATAAGGTTCCGATTCACGTAAGATAAAAGCAAACCGATAAATTATGCAAGTATTCCTTACACGCCTTAGAGAAAAAATATACGCTCTCTCGTAAATGAATCCTTCGCATTCCGACGTTCAATTGAATTAGCCTCAGCAGTTAAATGTGAGGTCGAAACCCCCAAAATTGCGTAAGAAACAGCCAAGTGCATATGCACCAAACAGTGTTTATGTGGTTTACTCTTGAAATCTTAATGGTACTGTTAGTACCAGCATGTAAAAACCTATGATTTCCTTGTTTTAAATTTGTTTCAGAAATACTATAGATGGCTTTCACATGACGTCACAGCAGCCATGTTGGTGCACAGAACAATAGAGTAAAAAGTATTTTGGGAATTTACTCTATTATAATGCAAAACATGAACCATAATTTACTGTTCTCTACTGTACTCGCACAAATACCGTAATATACCTCTTTTACACCCCCCCACCCCCACCCCCCCCCCCCAAAAAAAAAACAAAAATTCTTTAAGCATTGTTTTTCATTTCTCTTAGGACATCTTCATGTCCCAGGAGAAATGGCAAACAATAATTATGAAACATTTTGGAGGGTAAAAGAGGTGTATTATGGGATTTGTGCGAGTCGAGAATTCTTTTGTGCACCAACATGGCTGTCACGTCACGTGTTTGAATTCCATTTACACATTATACATAACTAGAGGTTTAATTAACATACAATCTTTTCAGTATGACTTACACGAAAAAATACTGTTAATAATATAAGTGAACATTAACAAATAGAATTCAACTCAAGTTGTTAAGTTTTAGATCAGCAGCCCCTCCCCTACTCCTGCAATTATTGAATGGTCGTCAATACTGTAATGTACACTGTAGTAAACATTAATAACAACCTAATCCCCTTCAGCCCAAAAAAATTACTACCCAGGCAACTGTCAGCAAAATGGGATCAACTCACGTTATATGTTCAATCCCGGAACGCAAATGCCAGAAATACACTTTTTGCGTCTTTCTCTTAAAACGTGAAGTTCACGCCCCAGTTGTTCAAACGATGGATATGGCTATCCACCGGATAAATCGCTATCCGTTGGATAATGCAATTGGCAAGTTTCGAATTGTGCAGCAAGAAAAGAACAGAGTTGAAGTTCAGGAGATAATTAGCATTTTGTCTTGTTTTGTTTTGTTCAAAACAAAGGAAAATGCAAATTATTCCCCTGAACCTCGACTCTGTTCTTTTGTTGCTTATTGGTTTCCCTATGGTTTATCCACTGGATAGTGATTTATCCGGCGGATAGCCCTATTCATCATTTGTACAACTGGGGCTTGACCTTTACGTTTATATAAGACGCAAGAAGTGTATTTCTGGCATTTGCGTTACGGGACTGAACTTCAGAGTATCTGAAATGATTTTGATTCTTGAAGGTGGTGCAGAAACGTTTTCTGACTAGGCTTTAAGTTCAGCAAAAATTTTCTGCTTAGACTTTGAGAGCATCATTGTTCGTCCTTTTGTCAAGTAGTCCAATATAGGTGATGAATTCCAGAAAAGAAGAATTGGCACTAAGAGATAGTATTAAACAATGAAAGACTAGGAAGCGTTCAGATTGGAGTTATGTGAGCATTCTTTCTTATAAAACCGCAACGACCGAATTAACCAGGAGCCTGGCTCAACAATAGATTTGGATTAATCACCTGCTTTAAATTAATCTATCAAAATAAGATTATAATTTATAATTCTATAATCCTGTTATCCTATGAATACAGCTAACGAAAATATTTAATTGCTAATTTTGTCCGCTACATTCCTACAAATTAACATTGATAGTCACCATTCTCATTATCAACGGTGCATTATTGTATAAATGTAATATTCACTGTCGTGCTTCGCAGGGGACTTTGTCTCCCTTTTTGGCAGGGTATTTAACTTAATTATACTTCATATCCATTCATATTACCGCCAGAATAAAAGCATTTCAATAACTAAGGCGGTGTGGACACTTGTTAAAGAGTTATCGAAAATTCTGTTCTTCGTAATGAGCAGAGTCACATGTATCGTTGACCACTACCTCAGTATTGGTTCTTGTTGCTCTCCTCCAACGTAAAAATGCACATCGACTATCACTGAAACCAGAGCCAATTGGATAATAAAGCTGACCAAGGGTTGGTTCCTTTCACACCTTGTTATTCACAGTTATTATGAATGTAGCGGAAACAAAATTTCCGCATTGTTTATTCCGCAAAAAAATATGTGAAAACAAAAATGATAGACATGGGACAGATATCCTCAGTGTCAGTGGTCAGAAAATAATATTGATTGAGCCAATTTCTATACAGATCAATTTCAGGTCATGTGACTTCCAACGAGCGAATTTTTTTTATTGTCTTGCAGAGGGTGGGGCAGTCCCTGGAAGAAACTGGGTTACAGGCAATTGCAAATGGCGAGATGTGCAGAGGAGACAACTTAATATGGATGGGACAGCATCGTCTTGAGTGTACGGATGAAGGAGACACCTTCAGAGCCGAACTCAACGGTGGATGTGAGTCGAGGACTAGATCGGGTATTAGGTTATTAAATATTTGCATCAATTAAATTTGCTCCGTTTACCGTGAAAAGGGTCAAAGTAAAACATTTTCCGAGGCTGCTCGGAAGAGGCACACAGAAAAAAAAAAAAAACATGCAAAGCGGATCACTTCTAAAGGAAGGGGATGTGACTGGTGGAAGAAAATGAGTTTATTTACATGAACCTGGAAGAACTTCCTCAAAATGAAGAGCGTCTTTCGAATAACGGCTCAGAGTAGTTGAGGTGATACTTCCCTACCAATTTCTTGGCGAAATATCATCGACGTTCCCCTCGGAAAAAGTCATATCCCGGCGTCGTTCCAATATGACTTTAACAGCCTCTATCGTAATCCGACCTCTTTTGGGAACTAGAACGTGCTAACAGTTGAGTGGTAGAGCTGCGTAAAGGGCAATATATTTACGATCATAAGTTTGTGGTCCGGTCCGTTTAAGTCTGTATTTTTAGGCTACTTTGCAACTGCTGCAGTGATTGACTTTCATATATTTTCCATGATACTCCTCTGCCGTCCGATGGAGAACATGTTCGATATTACGATGAACGGAAACCAGGAAGGAGGACAAAGGGTGTGTTTGATTGACCCTATTCAGGAATGAGAATAGGTGGAGTGGTGATTTAAAACGGTATGTCTGGCGTTTTGAAGCAACAAGGATAATAAAGATATGTTTAAAACAACATTTAAGCAGGTGTTTGACAATTTTAATGTGAATCTTCGTGAAAACGAAATATTTTTAACTTCTATTCCATGTATTCCTTTTCCGGAATACGGTCAATCGAACGCACCCTAAGTAAAAAGATGGTGTTATGTTTCGGGTGGCACATTACAAAGCCGTTACCTACTGCACAAAACTCCTACCTTGCGCCGATTCGTGTTCGGAGAAGACCAAAGGTGGCGTTTTTCCGCAGCAAGACTGAAAATCTCTAAAACCTTGAAGATATTTTATAGCGAAAATCAAAAATATTTTTGGCAACCAATCATTTTTAAGACTGGGCTATTGGCACGCAATTTTGGGCGATTTCATACCTCATCTTTCCACAATGGGCACTTGAGACTGGAAAAACAAACGTGCAAGCACTTCATTAGAAAACACGTGCGCTCAGCGGTCAGCGGATTAATAGCTTAGAATACGAAGTACGTTTGATATCACGCTTCATTTCATTCAGTGTGAAACAGCGCACACTTGAATGAGTTCAAACAAAGACCTATAATTTGTTCCAGAGCTGAGAGTGAAGTGAACGATTTTCAGATTTTTGGTGCAATTTACCATATTTCATAGAGAATCCGAGCATATAGCTACCACAAGCATTTAGCTTTGATTTTTGATTTTAAAGGTCATCTATCTATCTATCTATCTATCGTGGAAATTTTGCGATCGAAAACCGGGCAGAATTTTCTTGATCCCTTGAAATTTTTCAAGGGACCGGCCATTGGAAAACCTTGGTGGTGAGAGACCTCGCTTTTCCACTAATGTTCCTCAGGTTCAGTTTGCCTCTGCGTCTCAGTTCTGTCGCAGTTTCCGCTCTCCCTAAAAACAACATTCCATTTTTACTCGATTTGATTTTTAGTCCCTCATATCGTAGCTGCTCCCCTCAGCTTTACAGGCCTTTTTAATGCGTGCTTGGGCTCCTCGTTGATGTGAATAGTATCAATGGCCTTAGATTTAAGTAAGTAATCCGCTTTGTTTATAATCTCTCTCTGGGAAGAGAGCTGATCAGCTTCATTAAAAAAAAGGATACTTGTGGATCAATACCTACAACGATTATGCTCGGCCCATAGAAACGGTAATCCGGAAAACGGATATTCAACAAATCCTAAGACTGACACCGGCCTTAAACTCCACCGGTAAGTTTTTCCAACTGGCCTGAAGGAAGTTAAGCTATATACACCTTGAAAATTCATATACCACACGCTTTTGTCTCTCTATTAACAATACGCTGCCGATTTGTTATTCTCAAACCTCTGGTTCATTCTCTTCCTTTACAAGCTTTCTTTACAATTTGTATCTTTTATCAAAGAATTTCTTTATTCCATTCTTAGTTGTTAAGATTTTTACAACCATCAGTCCAAAGTTCTGAGCTTTGTTTGCACGCGGTCAGTACTTGGGGAAGTGGATAGAAATCGCCCACTCTTATGGGGCAAGGCAATGAGGTTTATCATCAGTTGAAAATTATGCACGTATAAAATGTCTCGTTTTAAGTAGCTATACCCGAAAAAAACGAATTAATTTATGAGCTGTAGACGGGAATGATTGAAAATGCGTGAGACAGAACGTATTACTAACTTAAACAGTTATTTCACGAAGTGGAGCATTGTTCAAAAACACAACTTCAAGCCTGTAAACGAAGATGGTCGGTTCGACGACTTGCGACTGAATACAAATATTTAAGGGCGAAAGTTTTTGAACGAGAAGAGGCCGACAATTTCATTTCGATTCACGCGGATGCTACGCCGTTCCTTTACTCTGGAGGAAAACTCACTGAAATTATTATTGTGGAAATCAATCTGCACTGAATTTGAGGTTCCGAGTGCCTCTAGGCTGGAATTAAGATCTATAACTTTGAATCGGTTTCCTTTGGCATAGCTTTTGTTAAAGTTAACAAAAACACTTAAAAACACCAGGTGGCAAACAAAGCAAACACAAATCCTTCACGTCCAACAGAGCTTGTTAATGAGGCAACGGATTATATACTATCATGTGTGCTCTTTTGTCGAGTTATTTTTCTAAACAGTGCGCACGTTTAGGAGCTTTTCGATGGCCCATCGCGGGATTATGCATACTTGTCTAGTCTTAAGCTCCTTTGTCTATTGGAGTGGCATTTCGATTACATACCAGAACTTAGGCACGAAATACTTGCAGGGAAAAGTAGTTAAGGCATTATAAAACTGATTTCCGATCTAGATGAAGAAACAAATATATAATTAGTCTGCGGGAAGAGGAACTGTACAGATCATTAAGAATAAAGCAAGGAACTTTGCAGTGTTTTCAACCGGGCCCCAGTTATTCAAAAGGTGGATTAAGCTATCCATCGGATAAGTTACTATCCATTGGATAGCGCAATTGGTTTCACTATTCCTTATCCACTGGACAGTGTTGGGAGCTGCTGATCAATAAGTCATTTTCCTTGCTTCATTTAACTTGGCCACGTCTAATCTCAACGAAGAAGCGACATCTACCCAGGACTGTGAATTTGTCCTCTTAACTCGTTTCTTTGCAGTTAAGTGACCTTTGAAGTACTAGCCGACCCTCCACTGTATAGATAATATGATTTTGCACGGCCAAAACTCACCTATATCACAAAACCTCCATGAAATGTCAATGGTGTTTGCTATTTATGACTTTCGAAGAGTTTTACATTGATCCTGCTCTTGTCTTTTATGAAGAAGTTTAGATAATGAAAGTCGTGACCTTTTAATAGTCTATGGGCAACTGATCGGGAATCGTTTGAGAAATCTACGCGACCCGGTCGGCAACCAAATTTCGTTCGGTTAACTGAAGTTGGGTATTTAGTTTAAACTTCAAGTCGTCATTGACCTCGTGGCTCAACCATTCCGTACATAATCAGGAAATGGCGCTCATGAAACCCTCGCGACCCATTTAAATGACGTCCGGTGCATTATCCTATCTCTCTCCGGTTTTCTACTCGGACTTTGGCTTGCATGGTTCCTTTTGGTAGTAAAGAGCTCTGGCGCTGACATGCCTCAATTTTTCATCTACCTTAAATGATAATTCAAATGAAGCTATGGTCCTCGCAGTTATGAACGCAATTTTAGCAATTGCGTGGAGAAGCCTGAAAAATTCAGGACGAGCCTTCAACGGGGTCCTGAATTTTTCAGGCCTCTCCACGCAATTGCTAAAATTGCGTTCATAACTGCGAGGGATCATAGCTTTATTTGATTTCATATCCGCAGTTCAATATATCATTTCATGGTTAATGATAACTGTTGGAGAGGCAGACACTTGATTCATATCTTTACACCGCATTAAGTCAGTTACCTTTGGTTTTCATCAAAACGTTTGAAGAATGGCACTCCGGTCATGGGTTGAAGTC
>OX421458.1:876204-881204 GCA_949126865.1 Montipora capitata | reverse complement strand
ACAAAATTAACCTAGCGAAATTTTGCATGATTCAATTTTTTCGTGTGCAAAGGAAAAAAACATCTTCCATTTCTTACTTTATATTTTTATATACATTTTTCGCTGGCGGTGGGGTGAACGTTGTATGATTGTACTTGTACAATAAAAGCATGCTCTAATAGTATATGCTGAGAACCGTATCAAACGCCAGTGACTAAAAACTAGGTTTATCAGCTGAATTGTACTGCAATAAATGAATGTAAGAACGGCAGATTATGATCATTGAAACAGATGCAAAGGCAAAATATAGCTAGGAACAAAAGAACAAAACAATTCTGGGAATCAAACTTGGAACAAGGAACGCGCTCAAACAAGGACACTACCGCTTGCAATATGAAAAATGGAATTCTTAAGATCACCATGTACTTATCTTATGTTATTTTTGCTTTAATGCCGGCTTTACCAGTTTTGAAGTCAAATGAAAGCAGATGCGATTAGCTAAACCTTCGCCAATGGCAGGAACCGTGTGATCCTTTAGTTCGTTTTTAGTATCATTTCTAATAATTTTGGAGAACATTGTTGATAAATGCAGTCACTGGATAGCTGTAATCACGGGAAAAATAACACAAAGGATATTTACAGAATCCTAACGGATGCTTAAAAAATCATACTGAAAACTCTGAGAAGGTTTCTTTAAATATCTCTTGATTTTCTAAATATCCTGCAGAAGTTCTAAATATCTCCACAATTATCCTCGTATTTTTTACAAGGTTTAGCCGGTCGAGGTTCTTACTTATTGAGACTGTGAAACTGAACAGCTCCTATCAACATGTCCATGCGATAAACCAGCGGGAAAATGAGTTTTATTCGAAAATGGCTGTAATTTCGCGGGCCTGTTTTTCGTTTTCAAGTAAATTTTTGATCAAATAAGTTGCGACCGGTACTAGATTTGAAAAGACATCTATGATGATGAAAGAAAGAAAAGAAGAAAGTAAGAAACAAAGTTAGAAACTAGTGAATTCCTTGCCTTTGAAAACTATATAGTTTTTATACTCTAAGAGAGTGAATTAGTTGATGGGTCTCTATTCATCGACTCTTCGATAACCTAGAACGAAAAATATAAATCCCCTTCTAATAACACTGCAATTTTTGTGGTGCCCACTCTCCGTAGAAGCACATGTGACTTGGATAATCTTCGATGCTTTTGAATGGCCTTTCTTATCATTTGTGTGTGGATAAATCGAAATATTAGCTACCTCAAGGTAATTTAAATTGATCTGACAAAAAAGAAAGATCTGTGATGATATCCCGAGTTAAACTAACATGTATGTTTACTAAAAGAGGTGTTAGCAATATCCTTTTTTCAGCTCAGGATATTTTCTTATCTCATCCCCCAGATCCAAAATATCTTTCATGCGGTTACGTAAAACATGAGAGCTCCAAGAGGGAAGACTTCTAATTAGATTTCCCAATAAACTCCAATGTGACAACTTTGGGTAGACTATCGCGCTTTTTATTTAAGCGCGGTTAAGAGTATTATTTCCTGGCTTTTCCTTTGGATAAAATCTGGCTTTATATATTCGCTCTGATACGTCGCTCTAAGGGAAAATATCGTTAAGCTTCATTCCTTCGTCACAACGCGGTTGATCTTTGGTGCTGTCTTAATTAAATCCTATCCAAAAAAGAATATGAGCGATCTTCATTTATGGAAAATTGAATAGAAAACAATCTTTTAAAACAAATTTAAATTTTGTTACTTTTGGTCGAAATTCGTAATTTCAACTTTTCTTTAGAGTTGGATGTTTAAATTTCAAGTGGCCGCCGAGACAATGTATGCACTGTAAGCTAGATAAAATTAAATACAGGTATTTTAAAATTTGCCTTTTCTTCGCAAGACTTGTGAGAGAGTTGCCTTAAGCGTTTGAAAATATCCGTTTTCACGCAAACGTGATAGGAAGACCATAATTTGTGTCGAAGGTAATTATATCTCCATTAAACGTCATTAAAAGCTTCTTCCAATGGTGACTTTGATTCCCTGATGTGGAAAGTTTTTATTTCCTATATTTACCTAAAAGGCGGTAGTTAATGGGAAAATAACTTTGCAAACCACATCTGATTTCTCTGAACAAAGCTTGCACGTGATCATGTTGTGATGTCATTTTCCCCTTTTATTGCCGTCGATGGAAAAAAAATGATGACTTGGTATAAATGACACCCAAAAAGCACTATAAAGCAAATTTCAAATGAAAGAGTGTGTTATTCCCTTTGTTACTCCTGTTTCGTTTCCTGTAAGCTACCATTAACAAATGCAAACTTTATCTCTACAACTAAAGTATTTGCAAAGGAGGTATGTCTTTACCTGCCTCAAGCAAGACACCAAGTGCTGTACGTTGTATAATATACTCTACTCAGCCCTCCTTAGCAGAAATGGCTCCACGTTGATTAGGAAGTTGCGTCTATTTCCTTCCCGAGTGTTTTGGCTTTCATTAAAGAAATTTGCAAGACCCATTTTGTTCGACCACGCAAACAAATTTTGCCTATAAATACCGCTTTCCAATGTTCAAATGCGCCAACGAGCATTAGACAAACGTGAACATGGAGTCAAGCCTCATCACGGTTATTTGTCTAGGGATTTTTATCTGTCTTACAGGTAGGAGTAATTTCTAGACCCTGATTTGGGAACTTTGACTACTTCGCCTTGCAAAAGGAGCACATTTAGTCGGGTAGTTAATATGGGTAAAAAAAAAATCGCAATTAACTGACATCATGAGGCGTTCCTCCAGAATGGCAGCGAAGCTAAGAACCGTTCTTTGACGCGGATCAAATTGTAACCCACCAATTAGTTCTTTGTTGTTTAGAATACGAATTAGGTTGGTCGCAGTGCTTGATCGTACAAATGATATCTACTTGATGAGTTCTTTGGATGGTCACACGGAAGGATTTTTTTCTCGCAGTCCAACGCCAAAATAATTCGAACGACAAGAAACTAAAATCAGGTGATTCAAATGCATTCTCTAACAATCATAGTAAATTGTTATTCCCGAACTTAGCTGCTCTTAGTCCAAAACTCTTTTGTTTTGTTTTGTTTTTTTTGCAATTTTTCATTTTTTGCCTTCCTTTGAATTTTCTTTTATAAATTGTAAAAAATAGGTGAATGGCTTGCTGCATAAAAAAAATTCCAGTTCATCATAGCCGTAGGCCTGTATGATGCCGGTAAAATCCGTTCCCGGGTTGAATCCATTTTTACCTAGGTTAAATTGGTGATCCTCATTTTACAAAGGTTGAAGATATGCACTCAGATGAATTGAAGGAACGTTTTTGGAACCTACATTAAGCCTAGAGAAAATTTAGGGTCAGGTTAGGATTAGTTTTGGTCATTGTACATGGATATCAATTGACTTATTATACAAAAATAAGTTATGAAAAGCACTGTGTTGGGTTGAGCATGTCTAGTGATGAAAACACTGGACTATGGACGGTAGATCTTGAGGGTCCGAGTTCGAGTTCGAGTACTTGTAAGTGCATAGTACAGTTGTTTGTTCCCTAACTATGTTTTAATGTTGAGACTGAATGGATAAGTGTATGTACGCAAAAACCGGTAAGATAATACGAAATATTAAGAAGATGTGTTGAGATGCGCAAAAGAAAGCTTGAGGGAAGGTATAGTTGTTTTCAGTCCTTTTTGGTGAGTTGATAGCTGATAGGTAGAGTGCATATTCAACCTTTGTAAAATGAGGATCACCAGTTTAACCTATAGATAAAAACGGATTCAATCTGAGACCGGTTTTGACCGACAACATATTCAGTGCTCGAAATCTTTGTTATTCAATCATTACCCGGTTTCTCTGTTCTGCTCTGTTCTGTCGTTTAAGTGAGAAGTGAAACTGAATCACCCAAAGAATCAAATTGAGATTCTGAGGAAACTTTAATTTGCTTTTCTCCAACTACGTCTAGAAATCGATGGACGTTTTTCATTACAGGAAATTGAAACATCAAACGTAAAATTGACGAGATTTTTTTTTTTAAAATAAGGATTTCTTACATTCTGCCGGGCTCAGTGTGAAGTACTAACGACAACTATTTATTCCAAATGTAAAATGCGGAAAATTAGAACAAATATTATTGCTCATCATTTGGTGAGGATGCTAAGCACGAAATCAGAGGCTCAATACTATAATGAGAACAGGAAGCATGGGACATTAAATGTTCCTCTAATTTGCGTCAGTAAAACGTCATAACCGTATTTTTAGCTTTCGTTAGTGTACGTTTTCCTAAGAATTATGCTTCAGTGCATATTGATTCACTTCCCTCTTTGCCAAGGTTAATAGGAATTTAATGTTGTTTTTGTTATTCTGTGTGCGGTATAAAGTACTTTCAACAGTGATGTTATTTTTTCCCTTCACTGATATATTCTTAGAGTTAAAAACCGCTTTATGTTAGAAACTTCGGCTCAGAAACGTTTTTTAACCAGAATGGCAAGTTAAAGGCTGCGAGTTGAGTCGCGAAATAAACTAAAGTAATACGCAAATTGCGATCGTGAAGAATGAAGAGAGTGAGCGATAGCAAGGGAAGGAAAGATTGCAACATGATGCGTAAATCCAGAAAAAAAGTACAGAATTATTTGTCCTTAAATGAACCATTCAAGTGATGCAAGTACAATTAACATAAACAAAATTTCTGTATTGATTTTAATCATGGTGAGGACAGATTTCTGTTTTGAATATGAAAATGCCACTGACATTTAGAAATTGAAGATTTTTTTTCAGAACTCGAAAGCAGTGATACTTAAGTCAACGTTCTGTTTGACAGCTTGCTCCTGCTTGACACTGCAGCTCAGCTGTGGAGCAACGGTGATCTAATCCAGAGGTCGTGGGTTAATTCCCACCCTGGTCAGAGATTCTTTCTGGCATTGTGTAGGCCCATTTTCGTTACTAGGGTAACGCCTAGATGAATTATACTCAAATAAAGCTCGCAATTAGAATGGCACCTTAATAGATGTCTGTCTTACACATGTTATGTAC